>QRFB01016006.1:3561-22561 GCA_008931105.1 Oenanthe javanica | reverse complement strand
CAATGATGCTTTCTTCTTGGAGTTCTCAAAAAGCATCTAACTGTAAATTATGTCAACATGTTCGTTTCTCTCTGGAATTTCTTAGAATCATATAGGAATTGTTTAGCTTCATAACAATCTTAGACCAATACTTCAGCTTGGTCTCTTGCATGAAAGAATGAATTCGCACGGAATAGAAGTCTCCCAAAGTTAAAGGTAACCTCCCCTTGTGAAAAAGAAAAAGTGGCAGAAGTTGCAAAGTTGGTTGATAATATGGTAGTATGTAAAGAGTTCTAGGTGCATGTTTCTCTCACTCAGTGTAAGGTATGCAGAGAAAAGAGAGTAAGAAAAAGTTAATATACCTCCATGTTCTCCATTAATAAATGAGACAAGGTCATCAACTGAACGGTCATCTTTATGCTCCTGAACCTCTACTTCATCCTCTACTCTCTATTAATCAAGAAATTCAAAAAATCAACAATAGTACAAAATCATCAAAATTTAGGTTAAAACATTGTCATGATCGTAATAATATGTGAACTGCTCTAAATTTCACCTTCACATTCTCCACCTCTTCAAGTTCTTTTTTCTTTTTTGCATACAATCTATTCAATAGCCTGATCCGTGAATCATCCGGTGCATTCTTCCAAGGTTCCAACTTTTCAGCCTGCCTCAAGTGAATTAGTAAACATAAGTAATATTTTGTATAGAGACTAAGCACGCTGACTGAAACAAAAAAATACCTCAGTGAGATCATCAGGAAAATTAAATAAACGACGTATCTCCTCAGGAGATTCATCCTCAATTTTCCGGGCAATAGCTGAACAGGTTTTCTCATACAATGGTCTCAATTGCAAGTAGTGTGCAGCATTAACCAACTCACAAAGACTTGATGTGTCCTTCCTAAGAAAGTTCTCGTCGAAAGTCTTGCGCTCCTATCCAAAGAACAAAAAGATTTTAATTGTATTTCAAGTTGTTTGTTAAATACTACTGCATACATTTTTCTGTCAAAAAACATTTCAAGTTAAAGAATAAACCCAAGTCCACTAGCTGTATTACTCTAAGGTTGTTTTCAGTTGGATACAACGGTATCAGTATGAGATGGTAATAGAATAAAAATAAAATGCAATTACAGGTGGAACCGTTATCAAGTGCAAGTGAAAATTTTGACAGGGCATTTGGCATTTAAAAACACTTTGAAAGAATACCGAAAAATGAAAATTTACGGTGAGGTTTAAGCATCCAACTGTAGGCTGGTGAGATAGAAATCCAGTTATATATATGTTAAGTAGAATGGGGGAAGAAAACATTATCAAGCATAAATATCCACAAATGTAGTCATCCTTAAAAGTTATAACTAAGTTTACACCCCCTATCCTCCAAATTCCATTCATTACAACTGAATACAACATAATGAACTTGGTTCCCTATTTATTAGTCAATGTTTTTCAATCAGCCTAAAAGTTATGTAAAGCATTATATTCATTTGTTAGCAATTTAGAGATAAATAAATTACAGTCTAATGTGTTATCTTATCTATGCAACATCTTACGAGAAAAGAGAAAGTCTCTTTATCTATATATACATATTGATATAGACCTTCATTACAGACTTAAAAGCAAGGAAAGGGCATATACACTGACAAACGAGGAAAAGTAAAGATATGTGTAACCTTGTTAGAGCGGCCAGGAAGTCCATGAAATCGGCAGTAATCAAAAATTAAACTCAAAGAGTTAGGTTTCACTCTGGAAGACAGAGAAATGGGGTTGCACTTTGAGGATCCAAGGCCCGCGCTCATTTCATGAGCTATATAAGGGCATAACATTGCAATTCCTTGTTCTACTTCTTGTACAGTACCATCCGAAGTTTGAATCCATATGTAAGACTTCATAGTCTGAAATGCAGAACAAAATGAATACAGAGAAAAATAAAAACACAAACTTCATTTAAAAATGACATCGCAATTAAACAAGAAAATCCATAATACAGAAACACAAACTACAAACTTATAAACCACATACATACATACTCTACTCAAGTACAAACACAACAGATAATTAATTACATACGTCTATGTGTATATACACATACAAACTCCATTAACTAAAAAAATGCACACACCGAAAAGCATAAACCAAGAATCAAGTGGAACAGAAATGCGAAAACCCTTAATTACAATGAAATCAAACAACAGAAAGACCCCAAATCCAATAAAATCAAACCCCACGAGAGTGAATTAAATAAAATCAACACATAAATGAACACATAACAGTGAATTATAATCAGTTCACAACAAGACCCAGACCCGAAATGAGAATCAGCAAAACACACACACAAACAAGTCTAGTACAAAGAAACAAACCCATGAATCAAAATCAACATATACATACACATATACAAACAAGTTAGAGGGGAGAAAAGGGGGTGGGTGCTTACTAAGTGGGGCATAATTGAGAGTAATGGAGATAAAAATAAAATGAGAAAAAGGGGATTGTAATTGAAGAGTTTATGTAATCAGAAGCTGCTGATGTTGCTGCCGCTCTCTGTTTCTTGAATTTCATTTCTCTTTTTATTTCTCTCTTTTTAATTATTTATTATTCATCTCTCTCCGGATAATCCTTCCTAATTCTAACATGCTTTTCCCCTATCTCTTTCTATTTTTATTCTTTTTATTATTTTCTGAAGAATGTTTTAATATCTTCGTGATTTATACTTATCTGTAATCAATCGANTATATATATATATAGACAAGTGATCAAATAGAAAATAACTTAGAATAGAAAATAGAAAATAAGATCTACACCATATATTCAATATAATCTAATGGCAAATGGGAACATCCACACACAAATCAAATACACCCTCATACACTCAATCCCACATAATCCCTCCGTTTTTAATTTGATTTTTCCCGTTAATTAGTGAAGTTTTTTTCAAATCTATCTTCACCACATTTTTCTCCATCTCCCAACAATCAGTTTGCATACCATATGTGATATATTCCGGTGACTTTTATTTTTTCGGCGATTTCCATTATTTTTTGTGAACCCAGGATATATAATTTAGTGATTTCTGTAATACAAATTAGTGATTTCTATAATACAAATTAGTGGTTTCTGTAATATAATTTAGTGATTGAAGTTTGAATCTGATAAGTGACGAATTTATTTTAATTATAAATTATATTTGCCGAAATATAGCACATATGGTATGAAAACTGATCGTCGGGAGATGAAAAAAAATGTGGTGAAGTTAGATTTGGAAAAAAACTTTGCCAATTGACGAGAAAAATCAAATTAAAAACGGAGGAGAATAGATGAGATTGTGTGTGTGATAGTGTATATAATTTGTGTGTGGGTGCGGCAGGTATAATAATAAAGTTTTCTATTTCTCATTTAAGTTATTTTCTATTTGAGTAAGACTCTGTGTGTGTATATATATATATATCAAGTATAATAAAATTTGATTACCGGAAATTTAAAATATTTGACCCATAATGAATGTAATAGGATGTTTGACAATGGAGTATGGAGGATATATTTTATTTCTTCGCGCTTCGAATTGGCCTGCTAACTTATCAGCAGAAACTTATCAGCACAGTATAAAAACTGGGCCTCTGTATTTACTTACATGGAGTTTAGTTGCTTCGAGTTTATTTCTAAAGTTGTTCCAGCCCACTCCACTTGTATAGTAATGCAAAAGAACAATAAATAAAATAATATGAGAAGGAAATATAAAATAATTAATTTTTATATAATTTTATCTATATTACAATTAAATTGTGGAAAATATTTATATATTTTCTGTAATTTAAATGTAATATAAAAAGTTTGGGTATTTATTAAAAATACTACTTTTTTTAAATTTTTTTACGATTTTACTATCTTTTAATTATTTTTTTTGCAAAAATACGGTTTTGCAATAAACACAACTTGATGCAACTAAAATCAAACTCAAATGTGACTGAATTTATTTTTTTGGGAATTTGAGGTTCATTTTAGTTGCATTAGTTGCAAAATCTTATTTTTACAAAAAAATTTAAAAACTGTATTTTTATTAAAAAAAATTGTAAAAAATAATAAAAAGTTTGGTAGCTTTCAAAAAATCCCAAAAAAAATCTATAACAATTACTAAATTATAGTTTATTAATTAAATTATTAACAAGGCATCTCAAAATTGATTAGTACAGGATCAATTTAATTGAAAATTTATACATTTATACTATATTATTATAGCCGAAATATTAAAAGTTTTGATCAAAGTGAACCATAGAAAATATCATAACCGTCCAATTTTAAATCAACCATTCAATTTTAATAAAATTTAATTTTAAAAAGAATATATATATATATATATATATATATATCATACATACAACTCTAACCCTCAGTAGTTCTCCTTTTATACAACTTCTCAGGGATAATATTATAATATATTTAAATTATATTCTATATTTTCTATTTTAAAAATCCTAATTATCCTATAATTTTTATTTAATATATTATTAAAATTTATGAATATTAATATATAAATATCATTATATAATAACATACCTGTTATTGATGATTGTTGGTTAAGTAAACATAGTTGTTACATAATACCTCTTTTGAAAAAGTATTATTCATTGGTCGTGGATTGTGCATGATCCAAATCAAGTCTATATGTGAATTTGTACGGTGATGTTAAATAGATATATAGTTGTAAATTCTTACACTTTTGATGCTATATCAATAACAGTAAAATGACAGGATTAGCTGCCCTCTGCAAAGTCCCTAGTTAAATTTTAATGAAGCATCACCCGAATATATATGTGCATAAACATCATACAAATGTATTATACTATTATAGTACCTAACTATATATCTAGCTATTTTCTTGATACTAAACCATGATCGAAATTCGGAAGTAATCCATGTGCGTGAACTGGGAAGACTTTCTTAGATTAAATTACACACACACACTATAATATCGACTTGCCCACTTAAAAGCTCAAGCAACAAGTTCAGGTTCTTATAAATTCATTTTGTCCTATATATAATCACTCTTTTTCTCTCAATTTATTTGCGAATTCATTCTCTTATATTTCTGTGTTCTATCATTTTATAATATCACTCTCATCTTCTAGCATCATACCATTATATAATATCGGGTGACATTGAAGTATATTAAATTAATCTAGATTGAATATATCCTGTAAATACATTTTTTATTATAATTTTACATCATTTATTTTTTGTTATGATTTATAAAATTTAATAAAAATATTCATAATTTTCATTATGAAAGGTTTTTATTTAAATGTTACCTTGTATTTTGATAACATCCGATATAAATTTTTTCTAATACTATAAACAATATACCTTAGTCCAACTTTATAAATATTTTACATCAAATACATTACCTTTTACCAGAATCTTCCACAATCCTAAATTATTTCTTTATTTTTATTATCATCTTTTTTTAATCACCACGGTATCACAAGTTCTTAGTGAAATTTAATATATTTACATTATCCATATTTATTTTTTAATATTTAGTTAATTTAAATAAATACCTACCTAATTCATAAAGATATCATCAAAATAATTTATCAATAAAGTTTTACTATATTTTGATACCATTACATCTTTTAATATCATATCCCCTCTTTTCGCACAAAAAAACAATAAAATCCTATCTCGTAGGAACATTTAAGATACTGTCTTACTTTTAAAAATTTAGTTTATTTCATATATAACTCGGTTGATATTAGTGTAAATCCTTACATAGTTATTAGTTGTTTACCAGTGTTACATTATACTTATTATTAATTTTAGACTTAATTGCAGATTGATGACTTGTAGTTTAATTTTTTTGCACAAAAATGGCTAAATTATTAATCTTGCCAAAGTGATGGCTAATTGTTCAATTTCTCAGCATTTAGGTGGCTCCGGGTCCTTTCCGTTAGTTCACAACTAACGGCGTTAGAGTTTTTGAAATAAAGTAACATTAAATTGCATTTTGATGACTGTAGTTTAATTTTTTTTCACATTGTTGGCTAAATTAAAAAATAGTTATATTTCCACACAGTATGATCCATAATTCTAAGTATGTGTGAGCATAAATTTCTGGAAATCTAGATATCCTAATTTTCGATCCGGTATCCGACTTTAAAAATCCAAAAATTTGGATATCTGGTCCGATTTTTCGGACCGGATATCTGATTCGGAATTTTTATATAAATTTGGATTTGGATCACAACTTTCATAAATGATTATAGTATTGAAAAATAGTGAAATATTACATATAAAATTATTTTAAAAATATTCACTAATAAAAGTAGTTATTTTAAAATAATGTAAAATATCATGTTACATTATTAGTCTATCTCTCGAATTCATAAATTAAAGTATAAAAATAATATATAATAAATTACACCTAAGTTTACTATATTTTTAATTTTTTCCACCTAATAATGTAACATGATATTTTATAATATTTTAAAATAACTACTTTTATTAGTGAATATTTTTAAAATAATTTTATATGTAATATTTCACTATTTTTCAATACTATAATCATTTATGAAAGTTGTGATCCGGATCCAGATCCAAATTTATATAAAAATTCCGAATCAGATATCCGGTCCGAAAAATTGGATCAGATATCCAAATTTTTGGATTTTTAAAATCGGATACCGGATCGAAAATTAGGATATCTNTTTTTTTTCACATTGTTGGCTAAATTAAAAAATAGTTATATTTCCACACAGTATGATCCATAATTCTAAGTATGTGTGAGCATAAATTTCTGGAAATCTAGATATCCTAATTTTCGATTCGGTATCCGACTTTAAAAATCCAAAAATTTGGATATCTGATCCAATTTTTCGGACCGGATATCTGATTCGGAATTTTTATATAAATTTGGATTTGGATCCGGATCACAACTTTCATAAATGATTATAGTATTGAAAAATAGTGAAATATTACATATAAAATTATTTTAAAAATATTCACTAATAAAAGTAGTTATTTTAAAATATTATAAAATATCATGTTACATTATTAGGTGGAAAAAATTAAAAATATAGTAAACTTAGGTGTAATTTATTATATATTATTTTTATACTTTAATTTATGAATTCGAGAGATAGACTAATAATGTAACATGATATTTTACATTATTTTAAAATAACTACTTTTATTAGTGAATATTTTTAAAATAATTTTATATGTAATATTTCACTATTTTTCAATACTATAATCATTTATGAAAGTTGTGATCCGGATCCAGATCCAAATTTATATAAAAATTCCGAATCAGATATCCGGTCCGAAAAATTGGATCAGATATCCAAATTTTTGGATTTTTAAAATCGGATACCGGATCGAAAATTAGGATATCTAGATTTCCGGATATTTATGCTCACACATACTTAGAATTATGGATCATACTGTGTGAAAATATAATTATTTTTTAATTTAGCCAACAATGCGGAAAAAAATTAAACTACAGTCATCAAAATGCAATTTAATCTTACTTTATTTCAAAAACTCTAACGCCGTTAGTTGTGAACTAACGGAAAGAACCCGGAGTCACCTAAATGCTGAGAAATTGAACAATTAGCCATCACTTTGGCATGATTAATAATTTAGCCATTTTTGTACAAAAAAATTAAATTACAAGCCATCAATCTGCAATTAAGTCTTAATTTTATTATATACATGTTTTGATCTAATATATTCATTCTCCAACTTCATGATTGAAGATCTGTGCTTTGGTCCCCGAATACATACAAATATGTACGTTTATCTTCTAGTTCTTTATAGTAGTACTACGTACGTACGTAGCAATATTTTTGAATGGAGAGTGTGCTTAACTAATAAACGAATCTGATTACCTGTTTCCTCTACGTGACATTCCTCTACCTATAGCTTTTTCAAGAAATCGTTATGAAAAAAATTCATTTTAATATACTCTGCATGCCCGGCTTTGGGAAATATCGAACATGCACATCATGTATGTCGATCTCTAACAATAAAATTATCCACGTCCAAACGTTATTACATTATTACTAAATATTAGGATTGTACTCGTGAGTTAAAATTAGGAAAAAGGAGAAGAATTTTAAAAAATTTCTTTGAAATTATGGTCTTAAGTTTTTTGAGGAGAAAAAAGAAAAAACTGTTAGAAAAATTCTCCAAAAATTTATTTTCAATAATTGACCAATTGGAATAAAATCTCCCACATACTTTTTCTAAAAAATCCCTTCGGTATATCTTTTCAAATATTATTCTTATCTTTCAAAAAAATTTGAAAACATATTACATTTTTTTAATTTTCTTTTTCAACAAAAATATTTTACGATCACAGCATAAAGTCTCAAGCAACAAGTTCAGTGTTGTTTTGTCATTTTATTTTGTTATCTATATATCTTTATAGCATTATATCTATCTATCATTTCATAAAATATTAGAGGTATCATTCTCTCACTGCCTCACTAGCAATATTTCTCATTTTCTTTACTAATAGTTGAGTCGTTCTTGTATCTATCTCATGTTCTCATACTCTCTAGAGTTCAAAAAAGGCTTATTTTAATTTGATTTTGATTATAATTATTCTTGTTGGTGCCCTCTTGTAATTTTATTCATCACCTTTTAATTAATTTACAACACATTGTCTCTCCGGTCTTTCTTCAGTTCGGTAATATATATATATATATATATATAGCGTTAGTGTATTTTTTTTCTTTTAAAAAGAATCAAAATATATACGCATTCTTGTGTTTTTCTTTAAATCCATCGATATTATATTTTTTTTACCAATTTCTATGGTTGTTTCTTAAAGTTATGATTCTAAGTCTTTATATATAATATTAATTTATAATTAAGATCTTTATTTATAATTTTCTTATTGATTTGAATACATATCACCGAGTTGTTTGATTAATTAAATGGGCATCACAATACATCAATTAAAATTTTATTTATAACTTTAAAATATGCATTTATTTCAAAGANTATATATATATATATATATATATATATATATATATATATATATATATATATATATATATATATATATATATATATATATATATATATATATATATAGCGTTGGTGTATTTTTTTTCTTTTAAAAAGAATCAAAATATATACGCATTCTTGTGTTTTTCTTTAAATCCATCGATATTATATTTTTTTTTCCAATTTCTATGGTTGTTTCTTAAAGTTATGATTCTAAGTCTTTATATATAATATTAATTTATAATTAAGATCTTTATTTATAATTTTCTTATTGATTTGAATACATATCACCGAGTTGTTTGATTAATTAAATGGGCATCACAATACATCAATTAAAATTTTATTTATAACTTTAAAATATGCATTTATTTCAAAGATAATGCATCATAGTTACTAATATATTTTTGAACAAACATTTTAATACAGATTAGAAAAACTAAGTAATATATGAACTAGAGTAGTAGAGGTGTATATTAATTTGGTAATTTGAACTTTAAATTTGTTTGTTCTTGTATGTATACAGGTTATCGAATATGTCGAGCAGTCGCAGCAATTCGTTTTTGTCGAAAGCCGAAAGTGAATCGGAGGATGAGGTATTGTTTAACGTGGATGCAATGTTTTTTTAAATTTAAAATTGTAGTTGTGATCTTTAGCTTATTCTTTTTTCTCACAGTATCAAAGTGAACTATTAAGAATTTTTTAAAATTAATGTTCACTAATTCGGTCATGGAAACTATTTATCTAATAACTGATATTAAATTTTAAATTTAGTCTAAAATATTGTAATAATATTTTAAACATAATCATTCATAAATCCTAGTTCATATATATATATATATATATATATCGAGTGTTTTTTTCCTGTTTCGTATTGCATGCATTTTTATTTACATGAAAAAGATTAATTCAACATGTTTATTTGCCATATTTAAAATTTTAGAAATATATTATATAGATTTTTGAGTTAAATGCATGAAGTCTATGTCAAGTATGCATGTTTTGTAATTTGTATAGGTGAAATATTAATTGTGCATTTTGTGTACTTAAATGTTATTTATATATGAAATTTTATTGTTATTCTCCAAAAAAACTATAATAAAAAATGTTTCAAAGTTATTTTAATTTAAAATAAATAGATAAAAAACATATTATTCTGTTATTACTTTATATAATATCTAACAATTTTAGTTTAAATTTTTAATTGATAATTTTGTGAATTTTCACACAAAATATAATTTTTTACACAAAAATATAAAGTTAAAACACATAATCAAATATTTTTTAAAATAATTACAAAAAATGTACAATTAAAACTTAAATTACGTAAATTAATTATTTTTATAAAAAATACACAACTAATAATTTAAATACATAAATTAAAATATCCTTGAGGTTCATTTACTCGTACTCTTGGCAAAAAGGAAATACAATAGTAGTATAGATGGGTGAAGGGCTGGTCTGGGATTGACCCAAACATAGATGGGCCGAGTCACAGAAGATCCATACTCGCCCATACTACATCTCTCGACCCGCTTTGCAGTCTCTAGCTAGGGATTGTTAATTTGGGATGTTGAATGGGAAGTGCTGAATCAATAATTACGAGATTATTATTTATTTAGAATTCTAATAATTGTTTTGATATGATAATCTCATCATCATCATCATCATCATCATCCTTAATAATCAGCCAAATGAAAGGAAAGAGAGGTTTGAATCTCTCAACTGTGACCATACTCTGTAAGTTGTATTCTTTGCATTGCTGTGTATTTTGTTTATATTTATATATCTATATTTATACAAATTTCAAAGTGAAGTGATGATCAGTAGTTTATGTATTTTTACAATGTTCTATAGAGATATAATAATATGATGAAATGAAAAATATTTACTTGTGTACTGTTGTACATTCTCCGGAGATGAAAGTCTAGTACTTTTTTGGTTTTGTATAATCTTGTTGGATTTTATAACGAGTTAATGTATTGGAATGGTTTTCTATCTGTATAATTTTATCGCGCACTTCAGATTACGGAGCAATTTGTATGGCTTCAAACTGCTTCTGGCGACATGGTAGTATTAGAAGCAGAGCTTGTCTGGCGATCTCCCATGATATGCGAGGTATTGGCTTTAGGAGTTGGCTCCACAAGGAGCAACCCCATTCGCCTACCTCCAAATGTTGCAGCAGAAGCATTGGCATTGTTACGTGATCACATGCGATTTTATCAGGTCCCTGGACGCTCTGAGCAGGTTAGATGCATGTTTGTTTGTTTTTTGTTGTGAGTACATGCTTCTTAGCTGGATTAACGCTCTTTTAAGTTTGAATGAAATAAATGTGATAATTGTTACGTGGAATTTGTTCTATTTTGTCCACATTAATTCATAATTATCATTCCTTTCTCCATTCCATCCACACAGATCTTGACTAGACCTCACTCCTAAATCTTATCATAGAAAATTTGGGTCATCTCATTTTTTCACTCTTCCCTCTTTCTCCCTTCTCGTCCACCCTTTTTTCCACATTTTCGTACTATTCACACCTCATTATATTCATTTCAACGAAACAGGGCCTAAGCTTGTTGTGTAGCCTTTGTTTTTTCTTCCCCCAATATGATAGATACATAGAGGGAATATTGCATCAGAGAGTAATCCGTTTACTCTTTTTTATATAGGAGCATATGACTACGAGGTCTGCAAAAAGCTCAAAATTCAAAAAGTTGACAAATGAAGTCTAAGCTTTAATTTTGCTTGCAGTCTTAATCAGAACCATGACTAATAATTGAAAAATTATTTTTGATTTAGTAAAACCAGCAAACTGAGGTTTGTGTGATGAGATTTGTGACAAACACTATCATCGAAGAATTATTTTACAATGGGTATTATAAATTTAAAATTAATATCTGTTTGTTTTCTGAACAGGAGTGTGAGTTGTTTGATGACGAATTTCTCAGAAAGGATACACACATTCTTTGCATGTTATTTCATGCTGCAAAGTTTCTACGACTGGAAGAGCTATTGGATATGATCTTCGGGGCCATTGCTCGAAACATTGAGAACAGTTGTCCAGAAGTAAAGCAAGAAATCTTTAATTCTCACGAGAAGAGTAAAGAGGTTTTTCTCTTGCAACCATCATGTTCAGTGTCTGTTTTCGAGTGACATCTTCCTAACCTTCTTTTCTATATTGACTTTGTCAACTGATGCAGGAAGAAGAGGTGGAGCCTCGGAAGAATCCAAATGTTGATTTACGTACTAGGCTTTCAAATAAATTGTTGGAAAAACAGAAAAAAAAGCTTGAAGAGGTAGAGAATGTAAAGGTAAAACTTTCCATAATCTTTCATATGATTACCATCATTGGTATAACAAACAAGTTAGATAAATAAATAAATAAATAAATATATGTATATGCATATAGGGTTTGACTCAATGAAAACTTCTTAAAATGAGAACCGTGAGAATTGGTGATTTGTCTAGTTAAAACTGGTGATTTGATGCAAATTGAAAATTTAAATTTGGTAAAGGGGTGATTTGATGCAAAACAAATTTTATAAATTTAGTACAAATCACCAATATAAACTCTAAAAATCACCGGTTCTCATTTTTAGAAGTTCTCATTTGAGCAAAACCCTATATCTGTATCTATATATTTCGAGTATTTATTTTATACTACACTTTAATTGTTATTCATTGATGTTCTTCCTTGATAGAAAGCGGAGGCAGAAGTGGAGGCTCAGAAGGTTGATGACCGTTCAATCGATGACCTCATATCTTTTATCAATGGAGGAGATGGAGGTATCTTCATCTTTTGTATGTGTGCCTTATACTGTCTTAAATAAATGTGTATTTAGAATAATTCACAATTTCTACATTGGCTATACTTCTGGTACTTTTGCTACTTCAGTAGGGGGAGGAAGAATTTGCTTTTGGGAGGATTGCAAGTCTTCTATATGTGTTATTTGTGCATCCTGTTATTCTCGCCATAAGAAAACACAAAAAGTAGTGGTGTAAGCTAATGTAGAAACTGAAGGATGCTAGGTGAATCCTAACAATTTCAAAGAGCAACCCATTAGTGCCAATATAATTGGTTAGATGGTGAGACATGACATCTTATTAATACTGAAAAGAAATGCATCACTACTAGCTTAGTTTTGATATATTAGGCATGTATCTTCTATACGTTAAAGTTTGGGTTAATTTGACTTGTTAACATACTTTTGATTTATTCGTTATGCCTCTTTTTCTGCTGTCTGTAACTAAAAAACTTTCTTGCCTCATTTCTGTTTTCAAGACGAGCAAGTTCAACTTTCAGGACACATGTCCTAGCCTGTAGGTGTCTAGTCAATTTTAATTAACAAAAAAGGTGAAATGTGTCTACCTTGTCGAAGTGGTATGCACATCTTCAAATGATATGAAATATACTCAGGCGTTTATCTTTTTCTGGAGTAAAAAGTGATGGAATATTTTTATGGTGTGGTTATCTCATGGTTATCTTTCTAATGATACTCTAGGCACTCTGTTTAGGGTTAGATGGTAGTTTTCCCTTGTTTGCTTCATACCCTATGGTTGCACATTGTAGTTTGAAAGATGCAAAGTGCCTTTGCTTTTCATAATGCAAACATCAAAATCTAGTTCATTATTATGACAGATACCAAAGGAGTTCAAACTTTGAAGAAGAAAAAGAAGAACCACAACAAAGGGAAGGGGAAAAAGGCAACTTCTTCTAGTAGTGCTTGTTCTTTCACTGAAGCATCTGCTTCAGAGAAAGTCATTGAGAACCGTGATGAGGTCAGCCCCATGATGTCCTTGTGATATTGTTGGTTATTTCTTGCACTTCTTCCCAATAGTGTACTGTGTAGTTTGTTACTGGATAGTTTCAGGCATAATTCTAAGTACCTAAGAAGATGTGTATTGACATTTTCTAGGATATAAATGCTTTTCAATCTGCAATCTATAATGGTTCCACTGCTGAAACATCAAAGCTATTGGGCACTCGATATGAGAGCTTTAATGTTGGGGGCGACGCCGTTGATGATGAGCTGGATCCCGTGTTGTTGGAAGAAATTGATAGGTTAGCCTGTTAATTTATTAGGTTTTCTAAACATGAAACTAGTTATACCCAGAAGCACTATATGTTGCTTTAGTTTTATCTGACTGCAGTATTTTATACTTCTTCCAATAAAGCAGCCAGCTAAGTTACTGAAAGTGAAAGTTTCAGTCATTCGTGTTGAATGTTGATGGTAGTTTTGTCATTTACAATCTATTCTGACAAATTACCTTAGATACTTCTGTTGGGGAGCTAAATGACTATATCTCAGTCCACGTGATTGACACTACTTTTGAGCGGCTGAGTCTTTTATAAATATCTCATTCTTGTGTGGAAAATGTATGATATATATGATATATATGTATATGTATGTATGCATTAATGTACGTATGTGGTGCACNTGACACTACTTTTGAGCGGCTGAGTCTTTTATAAATATCTCATTCTTGTGTGGAAAATGTATGATATATATGATATATATGTATATGTATGTATGCATTAATGTACGTATGTGGTTGTGCATGTCTCTACTTTTAAATTTCTATGGTTTGATGTCAAAGTTTTAGGAATGAAATTGTTTTTTAGTGGTATGTTCGACAAGCGTACTTTTAAAAAGAACGACGAGACTTGAAGATAAAAAAGAAAGATAAAAACAACTTAGTAAAAGATTAATAAGAACTTGCCAAATAAAGATAGAAACATGTAGTAAGGATCAATGTTATCAAATATGCTATTAACAAAAGGCAAGGCGAGGCTATTTTAATAAGGTGATCGTGTTTGATGATGTGAGAATGTGAGATTGATTGAGGTGATCAATTAATGGCGTCTTTGTAACATTATATGTTTTTGTCTAATTATTATAGAAAAGATTGTGAGAATGATTACATCTCTATTTGTTATATATGATTAAAACATAGAGTCAGTGTTATGCTGTTTTGTATATGATAATTACCAAAACTGAAAAAAAAATCACTAAAATGTTTATTTTATAGTAAAAAAGAACCATAATAAATTATCTTATACATATACTATATTATTTTACATAAAGATTTATATTATGTTTTCTTAATGTAAATTTGTTATGTAGTATGTAACTCAAAATTTTAAAGTTTAATTGTAGCCTATAATTTTAGACTTAATATCATATCAATAATCTTCCATGTAATTTTATATTATTACTATCATATTGTTGTCATATTAATGTCAACTATTGTGGAAATATTGCTCACGTGTTCTTATATTATATATGATATATATGTGTTAAAATATATGGGTGCGACCTGAAATGTAAACTTTTGATTAGGCGCCCCTCTCTTCTCGATTAATATTATAAAACCCTTATTACCTCGTCTTGCCTTAAATAATACTTGTAAGGATAAAAAGACTCATAATTATCCAACTAAATGTCTAATATGGGTTTAGAATGAACGAAACTCATACCTGATATCTAAATATAATGAACAAGATGGCTCCTGACTAGGTTGCCTCAGAAGATTGTTATATATTTGTTTTTCCCAACGAAGCAATGAAAACATTGTTATTGTGTGCTGCCTTTATTTTTGAAAAACTGCTCTTTGCACATTAATGCCTTTATTTTAGAGAGAGGTTATTGTTACTCGATTTTAGTATTAACCAAATTTCTGATAATTTCATTCAATTATTTTTAAGTCTTGTTTAAGCCTATCCGATTATATGAGATTTAGCATATAGTGGATGATAATATCACGAAATTATATGGAAATATTGGATTGGTTGCCACTTGAATGTTTGCTTTTTGTTGGAATTGAGTATTTGTCCCACCCGGCACTTAGTCTTAATACAATCTTCTAACAATTAATTAGGCCATAAGCTGGACTGATTATTTGATTATTACTTGGCACTTGAATATTTGTAACTGATTCTAATATTTTGGTATTTCGCTCCTAAACTATAGATTTGGCCAGGGAGAAATCAGATGTGTGAGTGAGTTCAATAAAACAAATAAATATAAAATAATAGATGTTTCCACAAGCGCGTACAAATTTTAGTGCAAGGCATGTAAGCATGCAATTTCTATTTGGTTTGATTATAATGTGAAACTATTGGCTTGCTTGCAAGAACTGTGCTGCATAAATATGTATTATGTACTGTATTTAATAAGTTACGTTAAAACTATGTGCACCAATAAAAACTGCCTTACACAGAAAATTTAAGTCTAGCCTTCACGCAGTTGCGGCTCTTTATTACCCACTTCCCGCTTTTATGTAAATGATCCTGATTGTATCATTTCACGCGCAATGCGCAGATGCCTGCACAATGCACATATGGAAAAACAAGCTCGCATCAACAAACTTGTTCTTGTAAGAGTTTTCTAGGTTTAGCTCTTTATATAAAATTGCTTTTTGCATCTTCTCAGATAAATTGTCATACCGGACAAATATCATTTTGAAATGTTCCTGGTGAGGTTCCGGTGTTCTGCTTTTGTGTTTCAAATAAGTAACAATATCAGAATACTACATGCACTGAAAACTGAAAAGTATGTTAGTGTTGCTGTTTTCTCTCTGCTCTTATTTCTGTTCCCGTCACATTCCTAACATGTGAATTGTAGTTAGATTGGTTTGGTCTACTAGGATGAATTGTTGTTCAATGCTTAATGCAAGGGCTATGAAGTGCAATTATAAATCTGCACCTCATTAGCATTCTTTTATTAATTTTAATATATTTGACGGTTCACATTAGTATCTGTTTTATACATCATCTTGTGAAATTTATGCAGTTATTGTTTTGCATGCTTATTGGGGTGGCTTCAGTATCAATACGTATATTATAAGCTTAAATGTCTACTATCTTTTCTTTTATACTGTATTACCTTGCTTTTTTATCGGTCGTCCAGATTCAAGAAAGTGTCGGAGGGGCCCTCCTCAACACCCATGAACGTAGCATGATCTATACTTTTGACCTCAGTTTCTTTTATTTATGGTTTGTAATTTGTTCTCGCCTTGTGCAGGGAAGTAGAGAAATTTGCTTTGTTACTAAAATTAGAGAAGGCTGATTATACAGTCACGAAAGCAGAATTTTTCCAGTTACAAATGGAATTAAATCAATTAAGAGGTACAATTTTTTTAATTTCTGGGTTGTGCAATAATGTTTACAAAAAAATGTTAAGCTAAATTTGTCGTAATAACTTTTCTTGATATAACTCTGCATATATGTTACCTTTCCTGAGATGGGCTGCAAATTTAGAACTGATTAATCACAGACATATATACATGTATATATGTTTTGTTGAAGTTATTATCAGTGTCCAAACATTTCCAACTTAGACATGTAATAACGTTAACATACTCGTAATTAATTACAAAGTTCAGTACTGCATACATATATGTATATCTCATTGCGGAACTAGTTACTGCTATTTGACCGTATTTACCCTGTCTTTTATGCACTATTGTTTTCCTTTCAGTTAGGTCTTGCTTTTCAATATTGCCATCCTATTATCAGAGGTTACTTGTGCAAAGAAAAGACGATTACATGATAAAAGTTGTGCTTTTTGGATTACAGTAATCAGTTTTTATTTTTGTAGCTTTAATTATGTAATGATGAATTTCCTGCTGCATAAGATGAGAGAAAGTATCCTTAGTAATGGCATAAGTTTTTTATTTTTCACCTATATGTTTTATTTGGTATTAGTTTATTCTATGACTCGTTTCAGGCAGAATGAATTATTATTATTGTCCCATTTATCCACCTTTTTCAGTTGTCCCCTTCCAGGCTCTAGCAGGATGCAGAGGTTTACTTTTATTTGCTAGCTAGTAGCTCCCATGTTATTTCGATATCTTGATTACACCCTTACAGGATCTATAAACTCATTGACGTACTCGTTCCCTAAGAAATTTTGGATCCTTACTATGTTGACACCCTTACAAATATTTTCCTTATTCATGAATTTATGTTTTGGATGTACAGGACTATACCATCATTGCATGATCGGACGTAATTTTTATATGACAAGACCTCCTTGGATGGCTTATGAGTGAATAGTTTCAACTCTGAATTTCATGTCTTGGGCTGGGAATAGCTAAAATAGCTTATCGTGAATGGTTTTGACTGTAATATGGTGGGGATTTGTTGTGAAGTAAGTATACTTTCATTTTCTTCTCTTCAGGTGCCAAGTATAGTTGCTCTTCTGTCTAGACCAAATGGTGGTCACTGTTACCGTCTAAAATGAATTCATTTGCTCAAGCCCAGATGTACTTGTAAGCTAATCACTTTAATACATACATTGTTTTGATGCAGTTCAGATATTTTTGTTTTTTGATGTAGTGCACTGGCTCATAGCACAGTGCTCACAAGGGTCAATCTGTGTAGGTACGGTGGTACCTAGTCTACTTAGTCTAATTGCGTAATTAAGGAATTAATTTTCGTGTGTTAGATCTCCATGTAGTTGAATAGAATGGTCTGGATGTAAAACACACTAATTAAATGTCCCTGTTATCGTAAAAAAAAACACAGTACACCTAACACCTGCATAAAAAAGTATTACTATATTGTTTTAATTATTTTATTTAAATATCTCTCATTAATGCACTTTTAAAAAAATTAAAAATTGTGTAGAAATTTTATAAGGAATTATGTTTAAAAAAATCCCTTGTGAATGTTAAAATATAAAAAGTAATCAAAGAGATTAATAAGCTGTCCTGACTCCACAAATGACTTTAAATTATCTAACCTTCACGTAGTTTATGTTATTAAGCAAGTGAATTATTAGTTCCAACCAAATGTGAATACATCTAATTGCAAATTTTGATAATGTGACCTTTGGAGTTTGTCCTGTTTATAGTTTACTCCAAGGGGATGTTTGGTAAACCTTCACAGTTGATATAACTTATAAGACCAGGTACCAACTAATTCCCAGATAATCAAAGAGAATCGAATAAACTCTATATGTATTGATTGTACTAGTCATTATTTGTCTCTAATTTAGATCAAACTTAGA
>QRFB01016005.1:0-22562 GCA_008931105.1 Oenanthe javanica | reverse complement strand
TGACATGCATAGAAGACAGAATAGTTGTCAATAATAAAGAAGAAACAAAAAAATTATATCGACAAGGGTGGTAACAACACAAGGGCATCAATCGATAGCATTATATCGGGACAAGTCAAGCTACCATCTGCATGCATAAATATGCAANATTTACGAGTAATTTTTGGTGACATGCATAGAAGACAGAATAGTTGTCAATAATAAAGAAGAAACAAAAAAATTATATCGACAAGGGTGGTAACAACACAAGGGCATCAATCGATAGCATTATATCGGGACAAGTCAAGCTACCATCTGCATGCATAAATATGCAAGGGACCCCTTGTATATTGGCCTGGCCATATCACAAACAATATACATACACATGTTACATGTACATACAGATATAGAATCAATCAATCAATTTTGTTGAGTTTAAGCTCATTTCATATACATGGCCTATCTTCTCCACACCACATCATTTTCCATTTTCTAACATTTCATTTCATGTTTTAAACCACCCATTCTCCTCCTCCTCAGCTTATTAGCTACCTTCATTATTAATTCCTCACCCCCCTTGAATTTATATATTTTTCTCAAATTAATAAACTAGTACTGCTCTCTTTATATATCCCTCTAGCTCGATCTCTCTAATTTTATTTTATTTTTGCTAAATCTCTCTAATTTTTTTGATGGGAATAAGAGAAAATTCATCTCATGATGATAATCTCCGGTCGACGTTACCGGAGAGGCAAGCATCACAAGATGAGGAGGAAGAAGAAGAGTACGGTACTAACTTAGAAGACCTCAACTTATCGAACCTTTCAAAGCTTGTTCTTCCTCCACTCGGTGCCTCTAGTTATAATAATACTCACAACTCTGTTGAGCTTCGTAACCACCCAAAGCGCAGGAGGATCATTTCTCCAATGAACTCAAAATACAGGTCACACTCAAACTCAATCACTCATAAATCTAGCTTTTCCTTTTATAATTCAACCCTAAAGATTCCATTAATGTTTCATCTAGCTAGCTTACTATTCTTTATTTGCATGTGTGCATGAGATTACTTGCCAGTTGCCACTAATACTCCATCTACTAATTCATTAATATACATCAATCTGCCGACTGAAATCCTGATACCATGATAATTTTTATGTTAAGTTAACGTGAGAGTATAACGAACGATTCATTAGGATCTTATTATATATTACTCTATATATAGAGTGATAGTAATTTTGAGAAATATTTATGCAATAACTGCGTTTTGATATACGTAAATGAATGTAGGTACTGGGAGACATGGATGGTGCTATTGGTATTCTACTCAGCATGGGTGTACCCGTTTGAAGTTTCATTTTTAAAATCTTCACCGATAATTGGAATTTACGTAGCCGACATCGTCGTGGATCTATTCTTCGCCATCGATATTTACTTANCGTTTGAAGTTTCATTTTTAAAATCTTCACCGATAATTGGAATTTACGTAGCCGACATCATCGTGGATCTATTCTTCGCCATCGATATTTTCTTGNGCTATTGGTATTCTACTCAGCATGGGTGTACCCGTTTGAAGTTTCATTTTTAAAATCTTCACCGATAATTGGAATTTACGTAGCCGACATCATCGTGGATCTATTCTTCGCCATCGATATTTACTTAACTTTTTCTGTAGCCTATTTTGATCAAAAAACTCAACTAGTCATCCGTGACCCCAAACAAATTGCTAAGAGGTCAGTCATTCATACTACACTACACTGCACTACTATTGCTAAATCAACGATATTTAAATTAAACGACTTTACAAAAATCAAATTATTTGAAAACAAGATCGATTTCACGACAAAATCCGCAGGTACCGCAAAATTTATTTCTAGGGAAACAAGAATTAGTGGTATCTAGAATTGTGACAAGGCAAACACGAACTTTTTCTACATTGATGGGACCATTTATTTGTAGAAAAAATTCCACTTTTAAGAAAGTAAAACATATACATATACGATATACCTACACCTACCTTATTCTAGCTAGTGACGATACACTTTTGTTTTGTCCCTCCTTCACCACTTTATACTTTATATAAAAATAAAAATTTAAATCACCGTCTCTTATTGAAATGAAACATCAACTGCAACACTACAATGTCATTAAAATACCATTATGATTTTTAAGGGTACGAATTATCTGTTTAATGTTCTTTGACGCGTATTTTATAGTATTATGTTACCATCCAGAATTTGACACCAACTGTATATATTTGCTGAAGAAATGAAACTTAGTTGAATACTTGACCGAATGAATAATATATTTAATATAAATATATATTGTAGTAGAGTTTACCATAACAAACTAATGTACCATAGTTTTAAATGTTTATGGTAAATGTATACTTATAGGTACCTGTCGACATGGTTCGTCATGGATTTGGCATCAACAATTCCATTCGATCTGGTGGTAATGTTGTTCACGGGCAGCCATAATCTTGGTCTTCCTTACTCCCTTTTGGGCTTGCTTCGATTTTGGCGTATTCGTCGCGTAAAACAATTTTTTACCAGGTAAATTTTTAGATATATATCAACGATTATTTGAATATTAACATAAATATGATTTTTCTAGTGTGTACCCATGAGCACGTTTTAACAACTACTTACTTTTTGATGAATTGTTTTGTTTTCATTGGCTCCCTTCTTATTAATAATTGTAGCCTCTTGTATGCACAAAATTTCTTAACAACTACAATATCAACTCATCAAAAAATGATTGTTAATATGTGCTCATGAGGACACACTTGAAAGACCATATCTTATAATGCCGTGTAACATTTTATTTGGTACAACGCTACACCTGAGGAATGTTTGTTTCGCAAATGTAAAATAGTAGAGAATTGTGTGATAATTGAAAGGATGACCGCAGCAGAAGCAAGTGAGATTTGCTATATAATAGATTTGCAACCACTACAACTTGTATACTAAGCTACATTAATGCATATATATTTAATTAGTTTAAGAGTCTTTACATTCTCTATATTTGATGATCCAGGCTTGAAAAGGATATCAGATTCAGTTATTTCTTGATCAGATGTGCTAGGCTCCTGGCTGTAAGTAGCCCTTCATCTTGTAATATTAAAAATCTGATCATTTCTTTTGACAAATTGACTCGTTAATATCGAATAAAAATTTAGTTAATCTGTAATAGTTCATCCATTGATTTACTTGTCATGACTCTTGATGTAAATTTCTCCAGGATTAATTCATTGTTTTTTCAGGTAACTTTGTTCACAGTACATTGTGCTGGTTGTCTCTATTACTTGCTAGCTGAACTTTATCCTCATGAAGGAAGAACTTGGATAGGTGCCTCTAATCCAAATTTCAGAGAGACCCCTCTTGCGATTNTGCAGAGAAATAGCATTGAAGCAGCATCAAACTTTGTGAGTAGAAACCACTTACCGGTCAGGCTCAGGGAACAGATACTAGCATATATGTGCTTGAGATTCAAGGCTGAGAGCTTAAATCAGCAGCAACTGATAGAACAACTACCAAAAACCATAATCAAAAGCATCAGTCAGCATTTGTTTATTCCAACAGTCCAGAGGGTCTATCTTTTCAAGAATGTATCAAAAGAAACTCTCCTGCTCTTGGTATGATCATAAACTTGTTTTTTAATTTCGCGTGATCAAAAACATGTTTTTACTAGGTTTACTTCATAGGTTCCCAACTTCAGACATTAAAAATGACATTGTCATTCTTGCGCATATGTATGTTTATTTGAATATAAAAATCAATGATATCCTGTAAGACAGAGGAAGCATATGTAAGACATATATTGATGTAGTTAATGACATTGTCTATTTTTATCAGGCTGTGGATATGAAGGCTGAATATATACCACCTAGAGAGGATGTGATATTGCAGAATGAAGCACCCGATGATGTTTATATAATAGTATCAGGGGAAGTGGAATTGATTGATCACTCTGAGATGGATCAGAAAGAGGAAATTGTTGGCATTTTACAACCTGGAGATATGTTTGGAGAAATCGGTGCACTTTGCTGCAGACCACAAGCTGTTACATATCGAACCAAGACCCTTTCACAGCTCTTGAAGATGAAAACTAGTGCTCTTATTGAAGCAATGCAAAGCAAACAAGAAGATTATATTGCCATTCTTAAAAACTTTCTTCAGGTAATTTGGTCAAATGTGTGAATGCCGTCTCAAAATCCTCGAGTCTGAAATATATGATTAGTAAATATGCTCCCATCTATCGTACAATGAAATTAATTTTTTAAAAAGTTCTTGAAGTAACATTTTGAAAATAAACTCTACAAATGAACATCAGTGCACCAAATTTAAATGAATGACTGATAATAAATTATCGTTTGTAATTAATTTTCAGCATCATAAAAGGCTGAAGGAGTTGAATATAGGGGACTTNTTAATTTTCAGCATCACAAAAGGCTGAAGGAGTTGAATATAGGGGACTTAATGGTGGATAGTGGGAATCAGGAAGATGATGATCCTAATATGTCGATCAGCTTACTAACAGTTGCCGGCACAGGAAATGCTGCTTTTCTTGATGAACTTCTCAAGGCAAGATTAGACCCTGACATTGGAGATTCCAAAGGAAGAACGCCACTGGTAAAATACCTATACTTACTAGTTTATGACTATAAACTATAAACACAATCCCTACTCCCCAGTAAGGGATAAATGTATCTGCCGTCCTAATATGAACTCTGTTTCGCTTTCTCTGTGGTGCATCAGCATATTGCAGCATCAAAGGGGCATGAGGAATGTGTATTGGTACTCCTCAAGCATGCATGTAACATTCACCTTAAAGGTATATAATTATAGTAAGCTTATAATATTTGTTTCTCTGCAAAGAGAAGATGTACTTTTTACAAGTCAGATGTTATTCATAGGTATCAAAATCATAGTCTAATTGTCACCTAGGCATCAAGACAGTGAGCTAGTGAATCGTTTTAATATTATCCTATCCATATAAAGTGTACATCAATATAAATTTCCAAACATGTCATTATCAAAAGTTCTTAATGAGACAAAATATCATCTTATTTCCGCAATTTGTTCATGATTATTATAACATTCATATATGTGCATGGCAGATGTAGAAGGAAACACTGCAATGTGGGATGCCATAGCAGCAAAACACCACTCCATATTCAGAATACTTTACCACTGGGCTTCCATCTCCGATCCATGCACTGCAGGTGACCTCTTGGCCACAGCTGCAAGGAGAAATGATGTAGCTGTTATGAAAGAACTCTTGAAACACGGATTGTTTGTAGATTCAAAAGATCGTCATGGATTAACACCTATCCAAATAGCGATGGAAGAAAACCATTCTGAAATGGTTGAGCTTCTTGTGATGAATGGTGCAGATATCAACACCGAAGATGTTCATAAATCTAGTCACAAGTTTTTGTCTTCTTTAAATTTGGATGAGATGTTGCAAAAAAGAGAAGTAGGCCATCGGATAAACATGCTTGACAGCGTTGTGGACAATGTGATGGTAAAGAAATCGGAGGTACAAGATCCACCAGAAGAGTTTAAGAAGGAAAAAACATCAAAAGGATCAACATGTTCTATTAGAGTTAGTATATATAGAGGACATCCTGTAAAGAGAAGAGAAAATTGCTGCACCGAAGCTGGAAGACTGATTATCCTGCCTGTTTCACTGGAAGAACTCAAATCTATAGCAGGTACTTTATTTTATTTTTTAGATAAAAAGGTCCGGACTTGTTCCTACATTAGTATTAGAGTTGAACACCAATGCACCATACACATGTTAATCGTGTTTACATGTTTATAAGCGAAATTTCATAATTCTGAATGCTGTAAACTTTTTACAGGTAACAAGTTTGGATTTGATGCGACAAATGCAATTATAACAGATGATGAAGGGTCAGAAATCGACTCCATTGAAGTTATAAGAGACGGTGATAAGCTTTTCATGGTGGAGGGGACAAATTTTCTCGTGTAAAACCAAAATTTTAGTAGCTAGTAACTAATCTATAAATGATTAACTAAGAGTGTGAAATATATTCTCAAGCTGTACAAATATAGAAAATAAGAAAAGTGAGTGTCTGGTTATGCCCGAGTACAAATGTCATTATAAAAAAAATGAAAAATATTGTATTCAGCCTTTATATCCAAAATAATAGTAATAATATTAATACAATTTTATCTTCAGACTCCAACATATAATACTTTTAAACTCTCAATATATTTTAAACTCTCATTTTTTAGTTCTTTAAAATATATAACTGTTTATTTCAAAAAAAATGCTTATGCAGGTATACTTGGTTCATGCAAATCGAATTTATTGCTGGCATGAATTGAGGCCATATATTGAAGGCCCGTATTTCTGGGCTCTATTAGGATCCATGGTCCATACCTTTTATGTCTCGACTTGTTGGACCTGTCTAAATATTGGATATGTTATTTGATAGTAACAGCTACTAGTGATAGATTAAGGTATTACAGTCAAAAAAAATTTAAATAAAGAGCAATATTTAACAAAAACTATAAATTAATTAAATTTAGTCGTGCTTTTTATATTAAAACTAACTTTCAGAGAGGCCATCTAATGTTATTCGTGCATTTTTAACAGGAGACAGAGTAAGAATGTGAAGTTGAATCAAACACGAATAACACCACCTTTTCGGGAACTTGTTAGTTATTTAGAGTAGAATGCAGGTAAAATGAAGTGGCTACATGTATATTGCAGTGCACATGGGGTTAGGCATAAGAGTTGGTCATGGCTTTATACAAAATTAGGCTAGTTACGTAAAACGGGCTCCTACTAATACAACTTTTTCTTTTTCCTAATTTGTAATTATGATAGGTATTGGTTCCAAAAGTAATTAAATATCATGGGTCTACTATAGAATTCGATTTAATTTAACAAAAGTTGCACCATATTTAAGATGATTTTAAGTAAATTTTGTATTACCCATATGGAACTCATATCGATTTACATCACACGACATCACACAATTAAAGTAAGATAAAATATGTATCTTTGCGTATGGCTATCAGCCAACAATACTATTGTATATCAGCCAACGATACTGCTTGGCCATAAGTTGACAATGTATCCGATAACGTCCCTTTATTTTTTTTGAAGCATCCGATAACACCCTCATTGTATGGTGCTTGACTTCTTGTGGATAAGTTGGTCTTGAGGTTTACAATGTGTGAAATCCATTATATTCGAGTAGGATATCGAAAAAACAAATAAAAAATAAAGTGTGTTTCCTTATATTTTTTGAACACATATTCTAATGAAATATATAATCAATAACTTTTAGTATTATTTTTTTAATTGTAGAAATGTTGATGTTAGAACACGTAATTTATATTTCTTAATTAATTTAATAACTATTTAAATAGTATTGTAATATTTAATATAATAAAAAATATAAGACCGAAAACGAATCCGATTTTGAATTCGGATTTAACTCATTAATAATAAGTAATTTGTATTCGTATAAAAAGTGAGCGTATTC
Organism: Oenanthe javanica; assembly: GCA_008931105.1. Classification (NCBI taxonomy): domain Eukaryota; kingdom Viridiplantae; phylum Streptophyta; class Magnoliopsida; order Apiales; family Apiaceae; genus Oenanthe; species Oenanthe javanica. Next base: position 15,058 of record QRFB01016005.1, on the reverse strand, counting down.
GATTTCACTTTATATATAATTTACAAATATTGAGTTTATATCACCACTTTAATATTTATTCAATTATATTTATTTAGAATAGTTCAAAAAAATTAAATTTAAGAATACTTTAATATATATTTTTTATTTGTATTTGACTAAAATTCACAAGTTACATATATTATTAATTATGTATATTATCATATATATATACACACACACATATATAATATTCTATAGGGTTAAAGAGCGAAAACAACCATGTACTTTAAATAGAGGAGCAAATAAGCCATTGTATTTTAGTATAATTCAAATAAGCCTTCATTTTTAAAATGCAGGTCCAAAATAGCCTTTATGGCTAGATTTAATTAACTATTGTTAAATATATGTTTGAAATTTGAAAACAAAAGATATTCATATATAAATTTTATTTTAAAATATTATAAGACCAAATAGGTTATATTATAAAATGAGTTTGAGGGTAAAACTAATTCAATAACTAGGGTCAAATATTGTTTTAAAATTTGACGAAAATGATATTTAACTATTTATTTGATTTTAAAATATAATTAAATTAATTCTATTTTATTATAAAATTATTTCAAAATTCAAATATGTGTTAACACTATTTTTTATTAATTATTTGGAATAAAATTAATCATAGAAATCAATTACAAATTGAACTCAAATCACAATCGCATAAAATTAGTTATAATAATACTTTATCAAATAATATATTAGTATCAAAATATGTTTGGCCAAATTTTTACTAAAAATAAAATTCGATTACATAAAACATATATTAATGTAAAATTTTTGTAATTATTATAATACTATTAATTAAAACATATAAAAAATTAATTTGTAACATTATTGTATACACAAATATTTCTTTTTATTTACTACTAGTATAATTTTTTAACAATATCTTGATATTTTAAAAATATTTTATTATAAAAATGTAATGCTATTTTTTTTTTAATAATTAAATCTTATATCTTGATCATGTTTAACACAATTTAACAATATTTTCTAATTTTAACTATAACCTTAAAAATTAAAAATTTATGTGAGCATATGAAACAAAAAAAACTTATTTGATGTTTTACTCAAATTATAGAGTTTTTTTGCCCCCCACACCGATGATATAATATAATTTATTTTGATTTTTATAATATTTTGAAATAAATTTTATAATAAAATATCATATTTTTTTTTTCAAATTTCAAAATTATATTTAAGTATAGTTAATCAAATTTAACCATAAGGGCTAATTTAAACCTAAATTTTATAGATAAATGACTTATTTGAATCATACTAAAATATAGGAGCTTGTTTGCTTTTACATAAAAAACACAGGGTTGTTTTCGATCATTAACCCTCCCTATTCTATAAAATGCGAATATTTTAGTTTCAATAAATAATGATTTGAGTGTTCTTAATTTTTTAGATGATTCTAGATATTTTTGAATTTAAAATATATAAAAACAAGTAATTCGGTACTCATTCAAGTCAAATTAAATTAAATATGAACATTGATATAATTAGAAATTCAAACTACACCTAATTAATGTTGCAATGCGCGCCCATTCAACTTGAATTATTTCAGAAAATATAGCAATCAGAAGAAAGTAATTTATACCAGGCAAGTGGATTAGATCATTAGAGTTTCGTCTGCATGGTTGATTATGGACCATACCTTAGCAATTAGCACACATGGTCAAAGCTCTTGCATTTTGGGGGGTTGGCCAAATAGGAAAGATCTAGTTTGTGCCCCCCACGACTTTCTCTTAATTTTGCCATGTTCCAGTATAATTATTTATTAACAACAGTCTCTCCCTCTAATCTGCTTTAAATAATAAATTCTTATTTAAATACCCCCTGAATCTGCTTTCAAAAAGAGAAAAGGAAAGCAAATAAACGAAAAAGATAAACATCATCACAATCGGTGGCGGACCTACGTTGGGCCGAGAGTGTATCTTGGCCCACCCTGAATTTTGAGAGATAAGTAATATATTACAATATTATGACATCAAAGAATGACTGATTTAGTGGTTTTGTGACTCTGTGTTTGTATGGAGATAACCACGGTTCGACCTTCTGATCACACATTGCATTTCTCAATTTTTCTTTTTATAAATTTGACCCATTCCCATTTTCTCGTCTGGGTCCGTCACTGATCACAATGGTCGATTTCTTTGGAGTATAGACACAAATTGAAAAATATGAGTAATATGATATATTATTAACAGAATATAGGCCCCGTTTGGCTGGACTTAAATTTAAAATAAGTAACTTATTTTAATTTTTTTATATATATTTTCAAAAAAAAAATTAGATAAATATTTATTTTAGAATTTTAAAATCAAATATGATTTTCAAAATTGAAAATAAGTTACTTATTTTCAGAAAAAGTACATACATACTTACTTTTTCTGGAAATAAGCACTTATTTCCAGAAAATAAGTTAAGCCAAACGGGCACATAAATTGATGAAGAAAGTTCTTAAACATAAAAAATTAATATAATCCAGGCATCTACCAACCTAATCCGCAATTCTTCATTTTACATTTGTACTCATTCAAAATTTAATTCGTCTCTGACCTGTATTGTTCCAGATCTCTCTTAGAAATAAACTTTGAGACTTTTAATATACTTTTAGCAATGTTTATTTTAATAATTCTAAGTTGAAATAAATCAAACTTAAGATATGACACAAATTCTTAATTATTTCATGATCCTCGAATACTTGTACTAATATACTACAACACCGAGAATGGAACAAGGAATTAAGACAGGAGTGGAGCTAGCAATCAGCGTAATGATACAACGATAGTGGCCCACTAATTGTCAAAAGAAGGTACTCGTAGTTTACGATGTAACGGATCCCAAAGTTAAGTGCCAGAGACTTCTTTCGATACAGCCGAGAGTGCATGTATTTATCAATTATTTATATTTATCGTTGTGATGGAGGAGAGCAGCCGTTGGCTTTGTCCGCCGTCATGCACTCGTATGTTGTTAATTCAGTTGAGAAACCTTAAAACGACGTCGGAATGGGGTGTAACGGTCAAGTGATTTTATTTTATATATTAAAAAACAAAGTTTAATACGTCAAGCAAAAGGAGAAGAGGACGCGTGGGACAGAGAGTAAGATGACGTGGCGGCCTTTATGGATAAGCAAGAAGGTTAATCACATTTGTATTCTCACGCATGATCAAAGCAGCAAGCACGCACACTCGTTTTCTAAAAATGTTTAATTTAAGATCCACGCCACGTCATATTTTACTACAACTCGTTGTCACCGATAAGCCCAAAATTTAATTGGGAAATATTTACGTCAATTATTTGTTTTTAAATTTATTCAACAAAAATTTGAAAACATTTAACTATTAATAAAACAAATACTGAAAATATTTTTGGGTGCCCTTTTTCAATGCATACCCGACCTAGGCCCCGGACTAGGGAGTAGAGGACACAGAAATCAGAAATTCTACTAAAACACCAAGAATATTCTAACAAATACATCAAAATAACATACTAGTTAACCCTTTGTGTTAATATAAATTTAAAACTATTTTCTATGATAAATTATTTGTAAAAATTATCAAATTGATTTTTAGATGATATCAACTATCCGAAATTTGAATGATCGATCCATTGAAATTTTTTTCTAAACATTATTAATATAGGAATTTTAGATTTTAAATTTATTCAATAGAAAATAAAAATTAAACTTACTTCAATTTTTTAAAAAATAATAAATTTATACAAGTCTACGAACAGACAACCGGCAGCATCATATTAAACTCATTTAGTATAATGGGGTTGTTTTTAACTTGACAAAACATAATTTCACCTACAGTAGGTTTACATCTCTCCCTGCACAAGCAGCCTCCCTTGTTTTCGGCTTTTTCTGTTGAAAGCCTCACCTACTTTATTTTGTTTTTCTTTCTCCGATAATCTTCCTTTTAGAAAGAATTTCTACCCATTTGATTTTTTTCTTAGATCTAAATCATGAGAGATTCTGATTTTATTTTACCCGCAATTCAAGTGGAGTTTATTAAATTCGAGAGTTGAACGATTATCTCTTATCGTGATTTCATTTTTCAGATCAAAGCTTTTTTTTTTTATCTAAAATTTTAATTTACAATTTCAATTTATTTGCTCTCCTTAATAAGAGTGGGTTTATTATGTCCGTGAGTGTTGTTTCATCTAATCTACCGTCATTACGTTTTTTAACATGGTTTCACATAAAATGTAAAAGGTTGACAACCGACTTCTTTTTAACCGAAATACCGACTCTTCCGAGAACGTTACAGAACGCATCCTTTACTGCAATTTTAATTTTTTTTCCTAAACCTATCATCACGAATTATCATAATAATAAAGCGCATTTTATTTTTGAAACGAGGGAAAACAATTAATATGTAGTATAATATTTAAGAAAAGGTATATTTTTTTGGGAAATATGTAATTACTAAGAAAAGCATATACAGAGTTGGAGTAGTACACAGATATCAAACCCAACTCCGAACTCGCCTACACTTGTTTTTCTTGTGAGTTTAGACAAAGCCACAAAGGTATGTATGTATCTATCTATCTTGTACGTATATATCTACTCTCACCCAACAAACACACACACCCCAAACCCATTCAAACACTCTCTCTCTCTCTCTCTCTCTCTCTCTCTCTCTCTCTCTCTCTCCATATTTACATAAAACCCTTTGATTATTACTTTAGTATATCCCACTGATTTTACTTTCTTTCCTCTAATTACAATTATTCATCGATTGATCATAATAATTAGTTGTTAATTACTTGATTGATCGATGGAAGTCGGAGTGGAGTCGCCGGAGAAAGGTGTGAGTATGAACGCAATCGCCATGGATTTTCCGGCCTACGACGACGGAAATACTGTCTGTTCGCCTCCGATGATCCCTCCGAGGATTCGCCGGAGACTCTCCGAGAATAAATCGTATTCTCCGTCCAGTGTTGAAGAAATTGAAGCCAAGCTTCGACACGCTGATCTTCGTAGACAGGTCTCTTTCAATTCTAATATCATCTCATGTGTGTGTGTGTGTGTGTGTTTTCTACTTCTTTCTTGTGAACTTGATGTGCTTTATAATTATTATTGTTTTAGGTCATGTTCTGTTCAAAGGGGTATAAAGAAAATTATATCTTTTTTAAATTTAAATTTTTGGGTAAATAAATAAATTTACTTTTGTTTCTGATTGTGTCAAGTAAGATCATAAACAGGTAACTATGGATTAACTAAAGGTTGAATTTTGATTTTCGTTGTGTTTTTTTGACTGTTTTTGTTAATTATTGGATACTTTTGTTTTATCTTGAATTTTTGGTAGGGTTTTGTTTGGTGCTTATGGAAAGTTAAGGTAGTTGAGTAAAGTGAAAAAAATATTGGTTTCTCTTTGGTTGTGTTAAGTATGATCGTGAACAAATAAGTATAGATTAAGTGAAGGTTATGTTGTGGGATGGTATATTTTGCTGTTTATTTTTTTTTTTAATCTTGATTTTGGTAGATTTTTGTTTGGTGTATATGAAAAGATGCAGAATTTATTGAGGGTAGTTGAGAGAAATATAAATTGAAGTCGGTCCAGTACTAGGATAATTAAGTTTTGGTTGCTGAACTTTTTATTAGATTCAAGTACTTGTCTTAGTTGTGATGTAGAGTTTTAGGTGGCCTTTGAGTTGCTTCTGGTTAAAAATTTGATTGTTATTGTTGCTGTTCTTTTCTTTTTTACTCTTCTTTTGATTTTTTACGTGTTCAAGTTGTAATTTTGAAGCACGAGCAATAAATAAAATAAGGGTAAAATTTTGAACTTTGGAGGTGCCCATGAGTATTTCTCTATCCGTTGTTAGTGTGATGTTAATGTTTTAGTAGTCTTGTTGGACTATTGTTACTCACATATATATGCAATTATTGTTGTTTCCTGAAGAAGGCTACTTTAGTAGGACTTGAAATTTGTTTGCTACTCTGATTTCCTTCATTGATTACTGGCAGAAATTCTACGAGAACCTTTCAAGTAAGGCTAGGCCAAAGCCAAGAAGCCCATCGCAATCTCCATCTCGTGATGAAGACCTTGGTCAGCGCCTTGAGGCTAAGCTGCAAGCCGCTGAGCAGAAAAGGTATTTCTTTGCTGAATGATGTCTTTTTTATTAAATACGAGTGGTGTCAGAAAAGTTATGCGAGGCTAAGGTAGACAAGGGGTTTAATCATGAATATTTTGGTGTAACTATCTGTTTCCCTTGGTCGTAAATGAGAAGATTCTAGTTCTGGTTTTAATTATGATTTTCTTTTTTAAAGGTTCATTCCTCAGACATCAGTCATTGTTTAACTTTCAGTACTAAGTACATAAAATTTTTGAAAACAGTCCCTGTTAAAAATTTAAGTCTGCCGTGCTGGAAAGTTGGCTGTATTGATTTTCGATGCATTTGTTTTTACCATGCATCTGATCTAGGGATTTTCTCCTTATGCTTGCTTCTGAAATGCAAAAACAGTCTTTCCTTGTTGGCATAACTAACCATGGGGTTAGTTGTGTAAATGTTTTACAGATCATCATGTTGTTTAATTACAAGAATTGAATGCAGTTTAGACAGTAATTTTTGCTTCTTGAGCAATTGTCATTTTTCTTGTATCACGGTGAACACAAGCGTCCGTGGTTTTTTGAGTAAACTTATCAATTTTTCTATATAAAATCCTGGTTTGGCACTTACCTTTTTATCCTAATGTATCAGGCAGAGTCTTTTGGAGAAGTCCAAAATGCGCCTAGCTAAGTTGGATGAATTGCGGCAAGCAGCTAAAACTAGTGTAGAAATGCGTTATAAGAAGGAACGTGCAGAGCTAGGCACCAAGGTAGAGTCACGAGTTAAAAAGGCAGAGGCTAATAGAATGCTCATTTTAAAGAGTTACTGCCAACGGAGAGCAACCCTAAAGGAGAGAACAAGTCAGTCACTATCACGCCGTATTGCTCGGGATAGCAAGTATAAGCAGCGCGTGCATGCTGCCATTTGCCAAAAGCGTGCTGCTGCTGAGCGGAAGCGACTGATATTGCTGGAAGCTGATAAGACAAGGGCAGCAGCAAGGTTGCTGCAAGTGAGAGAAGTTGCAAATTCTGTTTCTCAAAAGCGAGAGATAGAAAGGAGAACACTGAAGGATAAACTGGAAGACAGACTTCAGCGGGTAACACTATGTCACTATATTTATATTTGCACATAGTTGTCCCTCCACCCATAACATAACACCTGTTTTCAATGCATTGATAGTATTGCTCTTAAGAAGCTGCTCTTGTGATGTTGCACATGCCACCTTTTTGGATGGGTTCTAATTGTTTATTGTTGCACGAACCATGATATACATTCTCGATTTCTTAGGCCTTACATATTACCTACATGTGGAATAAAAATACAGGCAAAGAGGCAAAGAGCGGAATATATAATGCAGAGAGCAAGGATTCAGAATCCTATTCCTGTCAATTGGATAAAAAGACAGCAAGCTGACCACCTTTCTCGAAAGTTAGCAAGGCATGTAGTTCCTCAACCATTATCTTCTGATATGTAATTCTAAGTTAATGAACTTGTTTTCTATCCTTTGCTGAAATTAAACCTGCATTTGTAAGAGGGTCGATATTACAGCTTAGCTTTCGGCTTCTTAGAGTGATCCTTGTAGCTTATATTTTTTCAATTTATTGTGTTTTTTAGGTGTTGGAAGAGATTTCTTAAGACGAGGCGTACTACCTTGGATCTGACCAGAGCTTATGATGTGCTGAACCTTAATGAGTCTAGAGTTAAGACAATGCCATTCGAGCAGCTTGCACTGCTGATTGAATCAGCTTCTACCCTTCGGACTGCAAAGGCTGTACTTGATCGACTAGAAAGTCGGTTGAAAGTTTCAAAGGCTGTTTCTTCTACTGCCAATTGTGCTCTCAATGATATTAGTCATCTTCTTAAGAGGGTTGCATCTCCCAGCAAGAGAGCAACCCCTAGTAGACCTGGCCGGAACAAAGATGCTAAGAAACAAGCTTCTGTCAGAGGGACAGTCAAAGCTCCTGCTGAATTATCACGATATCAAGTGAGAGTTGTCCTCTGTGCATACATGATACTGGGTCATCCGGATGCAGTTTTTAGTGGCCGAAGTGAGCGTGAACATGCGCTGGCTAGGTCCGCTGAGAAGTTCATTGAAGAATTCGAATTGCTTGTCAAGATAATCTTAGATGGTCCTCTTCACAGTTCTGATGAAGAGTCTGACCCTGCATCAACAAGACGCTGGACCTTCAGGTCCCAGCTCACAGCTTTTGATGCTGCATGGTGCGCTTACCTAAATAGCTTTGTTGTGTGGAAGGTAAAAGATGCAGAATCATTAGAGGAGGATTTGGTGAGAGCTGCCTGCCATCTTGAGCTCTCCATGATGCAAAAATGCAAGCCAACTCAAGGAGATAGTAGCACTCTTACTCATGATTTGAAGGCTATACAGAAACAGGTTTTACTCTATCCTTGTCATTCATCACACAATTGTATTTTAACATTTTTACAGAATTACAGAGCATATTATAATATTGGAGAACCTTTGAATTATCTTTTTTTTGGGGGGGGGAAATGAAAATTTTCAAGCTATATGCAAATCATTAGTCTTTAGTTTCATTTGTTTAGTGGAACTGTGTAGTACTGATTCTGCTTCTCTAATATAAATTCTTGTTGGGTCAGGTTACAGATGATCAGAAACTTTTAAGGGAAAAAGTGATGCACTTGAGTGGAGGTGCAGGCATACAGCGTATGGAGAATGCTCTTTCTGACACACGAACAAAATACTTCCAAGCAGTGGAGAATGAGAATTCTGCAGTGTTCCCACCAGTTACTCATATATTATCTTCTAGCCAGCCTATGCTAGGCTCTTCTTCTGATGGTTCACTAGGGAAAGATCTTGTATCAGAGAGGGGTGAGAGACCAAGCCGTGTAGTCCGATCGTTATTCAAGGATGATAAGGTTGTCTCACAGAAAGAAGAGGCTATCCCTGCACGAAGTGAGTTATTGGGTTTGGAAAATGAGTTGATGGTAAATGAAATTATTCATGAACAGCGTCACATATTTGATGTTGCTCGTGCTACTGAAGAAGTCCATGATAGTATGCAGGTTGGTGAATTATGGTTGATTAGTTAATACTACATCTTGTATATATGTATAAGGACTACTGTCTTATCATTTGGCAAATTCTGCAACTTCTCATATCATGTATTTATGCAGGCAAAATTGCGAGCTGCCATGGAGAAGGTTTTCTGGGACAGTGTTACAGATTCTTTGAAACAAGGTAATTATGAGCGAGTTGTTGAACTTGTGAAGGAAGTGAGGGATGAACTTTGCAACATTGCTCCTCAGAGCTGGAAACAGGAGATAACTGAGGCTATTGATGTGGACATTATTGATCAGGTATCATGCCCACATGTTATTCTCCCTCCATCCCTCTCTCTCTCTAAAAATTATTATTCTGTTTCTTATTTGTGAGCTTATAAATGTGTTCTAATTTTTTACATTTAGAGCATGATATAATTATGTTCCTCGCATCTTTCCATCAGGTGCTGAATTCTGGAATGGTGGACATGAATTATCTTGGGAAAATTCTAGAGTCTGCGTTGGTTACCATGCAGAAGCTCTCTGCTGCAGCTCATGAAGACGAGCTTAAAGAAAGACATAATAATTTGTTGAAAGAACTAGCTGACTTATGTTATGCCGGAGATGGTTCAAACTATTCCCATGTAGTTGCATTGGTTAAAGGATTACGCTTTATCCTAGAACAAATTCAGGTATTAAATAATAATATATAATATTTAGGACAAGACCTTTATCTAATGTCTCTTGTTAGGGAACTAAACTATCACTGTGTCCACTGAGGCTAGGAACTGCAAGCCTAATACATTATTTTCTATTAATAGTAGGAAATATGCGATATCTTTTAGTATTAGGAAGTTGCTTGCATGCATCTTCATCAACTTCTCTAGGTTCTGATGTATCTTTTGGCAGGTTTTAAAGCAAGAAATAAGCAGAGCTCGTGTAAGAATTATGGAACCCTTATTGAAGGGTCCTGCTGGTTTGGATTACCTGAAGAACGCATTTGTCAAACGTTATGGGCCTCCATCGGCATTGACTGCTCTACCTATGACAACTCAATGGCTTTTATCAGTGTGGGATAAGATAGATCAGGAATGGAGTGATCACACAACTGCTCTCTCAGATTTGAGAAATAGAAATGAAGCTTCTGGCCAGATTCTTGTACCTTCAACAACTCTTAGAACTGGTGGAAATATAAGGACTACTGGGAGCCAAGTCGCCTCGTTCTCTTTAGATGCTCCTGGTACATTTTTAAAACTCATTTAATGCATTGGATCTCCTTGTATCCAACTCGAATTAATTATCCCAACTTTTCTGTTTGTTTTTTTTTGGTACCTAATTTTTGGAATTTAAATTTGTAGGAACAGATAATCGACAACTTGAGTGCAAGGGAGAAAAGGTTGATTTGTTAGTGAGACTGGGTTTGCTACAATTGGTAAACCAGGTTTCTGGTCTGACAGAGGAAGTGATTCCTGAAACTTTGAAGCTTAATTTTATGAGGTTAAGAGCTGTACAAGCCCAAGTCCAGAAGATCATTGTTGTTGCAGTCAGGTAGGTCACCAGAGTATTTTGATTTTTTTTCTTTCTGATTTATATTCGTAATTAATCACCGTTGATAAAATGTTCATATATTTGTGTTTCTGCAGCATTCTTGTTTTAAGACAGACTCTTCTCAGCGAGCAAATAGTAAAGAAAGCCGAGGACATGAATACTATGATATCAAGTTGTGGTGATAAAGTATCTGCTCTTGTGGATACTGTTGAGGAGGCTGGTGTAGAAGAAATTATCAATATCCTCAGCAAGTTGGTAGAAGATTATGACATTTCTACTGATACTGTAAAGAGTCAGTCCAGGAAGAGTGTAATGGGCAGAATGTTAGTAAAGAGCTTACAAGCTGGAGATGCTGTATTTGATCGAGTGTCTCGTGCTATATATTTAGCTGCAAGAGGAGTGGTTCTTGGAGACATGGAAGGACATGGAAGATTGCTGACAGATAATTCACTCAAAAAGATAGGTGCAGCCGTGTTGACTGATCGGGTGGTGGAAGCCGCAAAGGTATTGGTGGTAGCAGCTACTGTGTCAGTTAATGTTCATGGGGAATGGTATGCAAAGATCATAGAGAATATGTGAAGGAACTGTGGTATGCACTAATCGTACAAAGTGTGGAGAAAGTTTGTTTTTTAAAATGCTTGATTCTCCTGTATATATATGTCAACTGACTGTAATTTGTATAAAGTTGTAGTGGCAGATGTCGGTAATATTGTGTAGAATCGGACTACGAAAAGAGGAAATAAATAAACCCTCTTCCGTAATTAGTTTCCTTTACATCACATTTGATGATTTGTTGTTTGAAGAATGTATGTGGGTTGTTAATAATAAGAAACTATTTTCTTCACATTAAAAGAGTATTAATGGTTTATGCATCTCTGATTAAATTGTAAGGCAAATGTTAGAAAAGTTTCTTCTCCTTTTTTTCGAATCTTATGATTTTAATTATATGATTGAAGTAGCGGTGTCGGGGTATGAAAGTCATGCGTTAGAACTATTAGTTTCAAGAAGACGTGTCAATTTGTTTGTGTCGTGTCCTTCGTGTACTCAAAGGTTAAACACAAAACCAATCTATTTAGAATTTGTGTACTTTCGTATTCATATATCTCTGTGTCGTGTAGTGTTTCGTGTAAAATTGAATATAAATAAAAAAAAATTGTAAAGTAAAACTATTATAAAATATATTAAATATATATTTAAATCACATTTACATACAATATTATAAAATCATGTATTATTTTAACAATAAATATACATATATTTACTATAAGAGTAAAGAGCACTTTGTGTACCCGCAGTTTGTGTGTCAGACCACTTGGGATACCACACTTCAAAAAGTACGACTCGCTATACTGCACTTCTTAACGTCTTAGCACTTTGCTGTTTTCCGTTAAATTGGACTAACGCCGTCATCGTCTCCGGTGACTTTGAACGACGGCAAAACAGAACCCAAACAAAGCTTGTCATTTTTTATACCAAAATAACGCTAGCCTTACCAGGAGTACGTATATAACAATTATACATACAAACAAGCAACCATGTGGCCGTAAATTGAAGAAATCCGACGAGTTTTACCGGAAAAATAATTTTCCGACGAGCTCCAAAAACAACCCATAAACACAAACAAAAATATCACTAGCATGTCCTTTCACCGATCTACGTACCCATGTAATTAGTTTATGCAACAAATCAACGGAAAAATAAATAAGAAATTCAAGTATAACCCGAAAATCATGAATTACAAATCAAGCAATTTCTAACGAAAACGGAGCACGTAGTCATGTACTTCAACACATGGGATTCAATTTGGTTACTCATACGAAGAAAACTAAGTTCAGAATCATCTTCAAAAGTTGCTTTGATCTTCAAGAACACGAAGAACATCTTCTTCTCCAAAACAAAAAAACTGACGGCGTTAGTCCAATTTAACGGAAAACAGCAAAGTGCTAAGACGTTAAGAAGTGCAGTATAGCGAGTCGTACTTTTTGAAGTGTGGTATCCCAAGTGGTCTGACACACAAACTGCGGGTACACAAAGTGCTCTTTACTCTTACTATAAATATACATGTATTCATTATAAATATTAAAATTTAATTATAAATTTATTTATGTCATGTACTTCGTGTCGTGTTATGTACTCGAAAGGTAAACACAAAACCGACACTAAATCTCAATCGTGTGCATTCGTGTTTGTATATTTTCGTGTCGTGTACTCAAAATGTAAACATAAAAATTAAATTTTCATGTCATTTTCGTGTCGTATTATCGTGTCGTATGATAAATTGTCGGGTCTAGTTTCAAGAAAATAAGCAGATCAATAAAGACAATATCTTTTTCAAAACGCTTTATCATTTCCGTCCCATTTCAAGATACAAATTTTACACTCCCTTCGTCTCTTGTTAAATTTTTGAGTTATTTGTACTCTTAAAGTACCAAAGAACAATTTTTTTTGACTAATTAGATTTATATGCCTTACAATGTGAGTATCTGTTCTAACAAATCTCGAGATAAGCGAGAATCGAACCCAAATAACTCAAGACCTGGGACGACAACAAGAGATAAACCCTTACCAGCTATCTCATCGCACTCCTACCAAAGTGCAATTAGTCATAGGTTAAAGGATGTAAAGAGCAATCTATTCTTTTCTTTTTTATAATAGTTCATTCACAAATATATNAAAGGATGTAAAGAGCAATCTATTCTTTTCTTTTTTATAATAATTCATTCACAAATATAAATTTGTTCTAAATTAATATGATAACTAACTTTAAAAACGGATTATCTCTAATAATATTGGAACATTCAATTAGATAAAGGTATAAGATATGGATATTGTTTACGCAAATTAAAGATACCTCAACTCAAATCAATCCGTATTATAACACTCCATTTTCTTTGTTCACAAACTGTTGAGTTGTGATTCATATAATCATATGCCTGTTTTTCTCCAGAATCCCGGACCCGCTACCTGTCATTGTGATAACCCCTTGCAAGTGGTGAAGGTGAAAATTACTTGTGACATTATTAACACTAGTGTCTACACTTGTAGAGTTGTAGGCTTTTTCTTGTTAATTTCGATTTTCAACGCTAAATTTCTTGTTACCAAAAGTTAGTGGGCATCTCTTACAGTCATTTTCAATGTTCATCAATGGAAATGACATCATTTGCAAATTGCAACTATTTTTTTCTTTTTGTAAAGTTACTTACTTCTTCGACCTTGTACATGTTGGAGAAATGAATTTACGGAAGAATAAATTTGGATATGCACTATTTTGTGACTTGATATTTATAATTCATATTTTAACAAACCACATCATAAAAAAATTCCGTGCTTTCATTATATTATCCTTACCTCTTATATTCATTTTCCTACCATTTTGTTTACGGTGTTTCTTTAAATTCTTCTCATTCAATTGAATAATCTTGACACACTCCAAAACACTACTAAAACACTAACTAAAAAATAAGCTAGTGTTTCAGTGGTTTTTAACCATGTGCGCGAAGATTTACTGCTTCTCACATTCTTTTTAACATTTTGAACCAACTCGTTAACCTCTGCGGCTCTGCCTTAGATTTGCCAATATTGAATAGTTTAAAATATTTAAATCGGAAAATTATCAATAAGAAACAAGACGGTACAGTAACTGGACACAATAAAATATGATTTTCCCGGTTGATGGTCTTGGTGCCCAGCAAAAAAACAGTGTATATGAGTCAGTTTCTGCTTCATTTCATCAATATTTAGTGAGTTAATCTACTAGTCAGTTGATGGTCTTAAGTTTGTTGTCAATGCCCTTGGTAAGATCATTCACCATGATGCCTATTATACTTGGACAGCTGCTAAAGCTAACCATCCTGTAATGCCAAGCTCTGTCTTGAACAAAGCCTCATTCACTCTAAGCCAAAGCACCTTCTTGTTCTAGTCCCTGGTCTTGAGGAAACATTCACCCACGCCAAAAAAATTTTGATGACATGATAACAACTCTTATCATTTGCATTTCCAACTAGCCGGCTGCAAACAAAAGCAACTTTTGCCCGCAGCGTTTGTGTACAATTGAGGCACACAAGTTTAATAAAGTGAATTGTAGGTACACACCCTATAATAAGCCTAAACTTCGGGTACACGCATTGTAATTAACTCCATGAAACATCTCAAAAAATTATGTTTTATATTATAAAGCACAATTCTGAATTCATCTTACACTAGATCCTGATCAATGTACCTATGTTGAACATATAGAAAAGGACACAATGCCTTCTTTCGGGAATTCTGGTTCCTAACACTAGTTCCCAGCTAGGAGACATCTCTTCCTTCTGTATAGAGTAAGTCGAAAAGAGCCACAAAAAATTAAACCTCAATTAAAGTACAAAAATGTTAGGAATATCTATCCTTCAGATATCTGCTATGCATATTA
>QRFB01016004.1:0-22563 GCA_008931105.1 Oenanthe javanica | reverse complement strand
CAGTAAGATGACTTACGTGTCAAACTTATAACACACGTGACATCTTTATTATATGTGCATGCAGCGGGGTTGTAGCGAACGTTTTGGGGGTTGATGCAAAATTTTAAAATTGAGCTCTTCATATATGTATACTTTGATATACATTAAAATTATTAAACTATATTTTTAAAATAAAATAAACTATCGAAAAATATTGNTTTTAAAATAAAATAAACTAACGAAAAATATTATGAACAAAAAATAAAGTCTAACAAATATACTTAAAAGATATGCTAATCATCTATAACACTTTCGATGTCAATTTTCATCCAAAGATCACTTTCAATTGTTAAGCAATTTCATATGAAATGGTAAAAATTAGAAGCCTTAAATTTTTGGGTCATGTACGGTCGTTTATCCCGCGCTATCCCAGTGCCGCTCCCGATGACATCTACTATACACGTACTACATGAATATGAGCATAATTGATAAAAGAGTATATTTTACATCAATATAAATAGTCTCAAAGAAGTATTATCCTGACGAAGCGACATGGTTTTACAAGATGTGTGTTTGAAACGGACTCAAAGCTCCTGTCCGACACATGTAATGGTGGTACATGAAGATCTTATTTCCATTCTATTGTTAGAGATTGTGTTGAGTTATTTAAGTACTTTGAAAATGAGTTTTAGCATTTTGTGCATAGGCCGGTCTGCGAATGAAGTCGCTTACGTGTTAGCAAGCGCGTCTCATTTCATGTCAGACTTACGGGAGTGGACTGACGTTGTTCCTATTTTTTTATCGGATGTACTTATTTATGATTTGATTTAATGCATGTACGTTTTATTAAAAAAAAGCACAAACTAGGAGCAGAACGCTACTAGAATTTCGGATAAACAAATCGATCCAAAAAACCTAGTATGTTGTAATTTCTTCCTGTCTTATTGATTATTTTGCGGAGTTGATGTTTTTTCATAACTGATTGATGTGTCTGTCTAGAGATCATCGATCCGTACATCATTTTCGAATGATATATCGCTTATTATTTCTTAATCTCATATGCTATTTAGGACTGTAAATGAATATGAATAATTTAGGTTCGAACTTCGATTCAAACTCCTTAAAATCAAATATAATTCATATTTGTATAAAAAAAACGAGTGACTCAAACTTCACGCATGTATATATGCTCTTTCAAGTCTAATATGGCCCTTATTCCCTTTTATGTTGGGCTTGCCTTGATTCCAATATCTTATTTACTAGAATAGAAATATTTACTAAAATCGAAATCGGTTGCTTCTCTTTCCCTCGAACTGAGCAATCTAGGTGAATCACTTCCAATACCTTTAATCTTGATAATTGAGTGAATCAAAAAGTTCTTAATTATTTTATAATTCGAACGAATATGGAGTCGTATCTTAACACTCAAATATTCAATCCTATTTGTTTTGAGTAACTCGAATAATTTTAGAGTATCCGAATACATATTTATTATACATACGTAGTCAACTCGAATTCATAAGTTACATGTATTATTATATATAATATATAGTATTTATATTAAAATAATACTCTACAAAATGATCACATTTTAGTTCTTAGTAAACAATTTTTAGAATATTTTAATTTAATAAAATTGTTACATACCAATTCTAATTCAAATATACTAAAATTAGTAGTTCGGTATCCACTCGAGTCGAATCGAATCAAATACGAATATTGATATTCGAACTCGAGTCGAATCTGAACAAAATATTAAAATTTTAATTGGAATTCAGACTGAATCTGAATGACTAATTATAAATTCGAGCCGAATATGATCATACTACTATTATGATCAAAATAAGTTTTTTTTTGGAAAAATAAAAAATGATAAAAATATTATGATCAACACAGTTTTATGATAAAAAATGATAAAATATTATGTCTTAGCATGAGCAGACGTGTAAAGATATGTAAAAATAATCAATACAGTTTTATATCATTTATTTTTGATAGATTTGGATTTTTGAATTTTGATGCGGTTGAGTTTTATTAGGAAATATAATAATTATATATACTTATATTATGTTTTTAGGTATTTACCATAAATAATGATATTTTAATATTGGATATATATTCACTCAAATAGAGAATGATGGACTCAAATAGAGAATGATGGGACAATTGATTATAATTGAATGAAAGAGATAAACTTTTATTAATATTCTTCAAAAAAATTCAGCAAAAAGTCATGATTCATGAATAAAATATTATGACCGCGGATTCGGTTGAATATCTGTTTTGACCGGTAAAATTTTCTATTCAACGAGATCTTGTGACACAGTTTATTACCAATTATTTCGTACATATATAACTAGCATTAGAGTCCGTGCAAGTCACGGGCTTCGTTTGAATACTCAGAATTTTATTTTTTAGATAATTGCTGATTCATTTTAGCTGTTGTAGCAACAAACCACATAAGGAGGAAGAAGAATCTACACACAAAGACATATTAATTTCCACGAATCATACTAACTGCTGGCGTGGTAAAGGGAAATACATGGCAAGGATTTAACAACGATCAGCAGAATAATTACATGCTTGTATTTAAAAATATGTGTTATAAAAAGTTATGATTCACATGATATAGAAGGATTAGAATCCTCGCAGTAATACCAAATAGAAGAATATAAAAATTTGCAGTGTGACATAGTTAACTAATGATAACGATCAAGACAAGGGAATGGTTATTATTTGCCTATAGTAATGATTGGTCGATATTTAATACATCTTTAATACCTATTTTATGTTTGTTTTCGTAATTTTATTAGTTAATTAATTATTTTTATTTTATTTTGTAGGAAATTAATTAAAATTAGAATTGTAGCAGAAAAATGAGAATACAAGAAAGGATGTGTAATTACTTGGAGACAAAGCAATTAGAGAAATAATCGAATGCTTGTTGAAGAAGTAAAAAAAATAGAATGAAATATTTAAAATTCAATTTGTAATCGATAAAGAAAAACTACATTATTTCCCCTATATATATAGGTCTCCTCTCTTGTATAAAAAAAACTAGGAACATTAACTTTAGTTTTCAATAATTAGGAGTAAGAGTAAAGTAATTTTATTTTCTTTCTCTTTCAATACACTTTGTCCGTTATTTACATGCCTTATTTTAGTTGCTTTGTTTTGTTCTTCAATCATGTCTAGTTAATTCTCTGGCCCTAGGATGAAGATGAAGCTAGTTAATCTTTGTTATTATTTACTTGTTTCTATTGATTGATTCTCATAATTTTCTTGGTGCTTAATTGTTTAATTAACAAAGTGATTTTGATATATTATTGTTACCAAATTTATTTAATCTTGTACACATAGATACAATAATAGTCAATTCAATTTAATAGAAATAATAAATTTAATCATCACTCATATACATATATTAACTTAGTAGTATGAATAATATTGTTCTCAGGCTAAATTCTAGATTCTGCCTAGCCTGATTATGAATGCCTGGATATCCTCTTGAATATTCAAAATATATGGTTCTAATAGACCACCAATCATTATGGACTATCTGAACATCTTCATCCTCAATATCGAGGTTGTTCTCTGTGACAGGATTTTCAAAGTATTCTTATCCTGGAAAGGCTTCTTTTTTTGTTGCATCTTTGTATGATATTACTCTACTAGATGATGAAGAGGAAGGAATATCATCCTTTTTCTGTGGAGCAAGTAGTGCGGGTAATTGTTGCACATTCATTGCTATGCTTCTATATATTATCCAATCTCCTATCAGGGGAACAATTGTTTCTTCTCGAGGTAACATATTGTTACTCCCGTAATCTCAACCACGCCCATAGCCGTGAATTCTTCCACTATTAGGGGTTGTCATTCATCATGTAGAAAGTTACGAGTTATGTAATCAGCAAGAGAATTATTTTCTCCTTTTATATATTGAATATCAAATTCGAAGGCAGATAGCTGAGCTTGCCATCCTGCAAAAAATTATTATGTTACGAGATTCTTAACATCTTTTTCAATAATTGACTTTGCTGAACTACAATCAATTCTAAGCAAAAATTTCTGATTCAATAAATCATCTTGAAATTTTGAAATACATTTAATTATAGAAAGCATTTCTTTTTTAACAGTCAAATATTTTGACTTAGTGGGATTCCACTTTCCTGATGTAAACCTAACTAAAACCTCTTTCGAAGTTTCAGGGTTCGTCTATTTTAGGATACCACCATATCCTACATTAGAAACATCTGTTTTGACTATTTTGAAATATTTTGGATTGGCCAAGGATAGACAAGGCAAAAATTTTATCTTAGCTTTAATAGTTCTAATTGCCTGAGAGTATTTCTCATTCCAGGAACCCGAATTTTTCTTTAATCTAGAATACAATATTGTTGTATCTTTAGCTAAATTTTCATAATAATCTAAAACATAATTCAGGCATCCTAAGAATCTTTGTAATTTCTTTGTATCTGTAATAGTATCCAGAAATTTGGACATGAATTCAATACTCCTATCTATAGGAATAATTTTTCCCTGATTTATTTTGTGCCCAAGGAACCTAACTTGAGTTTGAAACAACTTCATTTTTGGGGCAGATATAACTAATCCATTAAGTTTTATTAAATTTTTAAATATTTTAAAATAATTTATATATTTTTCTATAGTTTTAGAATATACTAACACATCATCAATATACACAATTATAAATTTTGTATAAGGATTAAATATATCATTTATGATGTTCTGAAACTCAAAAGGAGAATTTTTTAATCCAAATGGGACAACATTTTATTTAAAATGTCCAAAGGGAACTGTAAATGCAGTCTTATATCTATCAGATTTACTAATTTGAATTTGCCAATATCCTGACTTCATGTCGAATTTGTAAAAGATTAAAACATCGTTTAATCTATCTAATAAATCTTTTTTATTACACTGCGCCATAGATGACCTGCTGTAACATAAAAAAGATATTACCTTAGACCCTTTTTTTTTGTTACCGTAGGACGAAAATGGGCTAATGTAACATTTTTTCTGTGTTAGACTCTCAGCCGTTACCTTTGGGGTCAAAGGTAACATGATGATCTGCCTATAGTAATATGGATAATCTTGTTATAATAGATATCTAGAGTAACACATATGTAAGCCTAAAGTAACATGATATTTATGTTACAATAGATGTTAGAATTTTGTAAAAATGGCGCCAAATTGAGTGTGGTCCATAGGTGGGACCCAATTTCTTATGGGTCCTTTAGGTGGGCCCCACTTTTTGAATATTATTGTTTAGTCTATTGTAACACCCTATATTACCAACTGCAACACATTGACTGTTACAAAATAAAACCCAATGACAACAGATATAAGACCTAATGCAACACCTCTATGTAACAAAATAAAAATGTACAATTTAAAAATTGTATTTTCCAACAAAACAATACCAAACACAATGCAAATCATGTTTACATTCACCAACAACATAATCCAAAATAAACAACTACATCATCTACTACGAGAGTCAACATTCACCAACCAACATTATGGTTAACGTACTTAAAACTTAAACCAAACCAATACTAGAATCATTGTACTAGAAACATCTTAATAAGTAAATGTCTAGCAAACAGGTTGTGTTATCGGTCACAAGAGTACCATATCCTGGACCTTCTTATTGACCTTGGCATCCACTTCTTCGTCAACGCTCCTATTCAGCTTCGCTTTCACTTCTTGAACAAGGTCCTGCCGCATCTTTTTTGCGAACTCCGGTATGATTTGGCAAAAATCAAAAATATAATACGGAAGTATATTTACGTTGTATTGTAAACACACTTGTAGTAGATAAACAAGTGTGGTAGCATTGTTAGAAAATATACAAGTTAAACAATATCTTTGAATCAACTGTTCAGCCTTAGAGCACTTTGTAAGAACAGTTGATTTATTTTTTAACCTTGTAAAAAGCAGCTAGGTTTTATTAACCTAGAAAATTTGAGCAAAAATATATACTGGTGGAAAAACCAATCCATCAGTAATTTTAAATATTGTTGTTCAAATACTTTTCAGTTTAATTGTTCATATATTTTTTCTCAAACACTAATAATTACTAGATCAATTATTAAAATACAAAAAAAGTTTTAATAATTTGTATTCAACCCNTCTTTAGCTAAATTTTCATAATAATCTAAAACATAATTCAGGCATCCTAAGAATCTTTGTAATTGCTTTGTATCTGTAATAGTATCCAGAAATTTGGACGTGAATTCAATACTCCTGTCTATAGGAATAATTTTTCCCTGATTTATTTTGTGCCCAAGGAACCTAACTTGAGTTTGAAACAACTTTATTTTTGGGGCAGATATAATTAATCCATTAAGTTTTATTAAATTTTTAAATATTTTTAAATATNGTTGATCAAGATAAGGCATTAAAAGTTATCGAGTCAATCACAGAACTCGAATTAAAGAAAAAAATGATTGATGTGTTAATAAAAACAGTTCCGAATATTCTAATAAAAAATCTTCTTTAATCATAGAGGCACCTTATCAGTTAAGTGAAGTCTTGAATAGATTTCAACAAGTTAATGTAAAAGAGACTCCAGTGTCGATTGCTGACCTAATAAGAGAAAATAATATATTAAAATCTGAAATAATCCAGATTAAGCAAAACAATGAAGGGTTATCGAGAAGAATAACCTTATTAGAATCACCTATTAAGGGTGATCAGGTGANATTTATATATTTTTCTATAGTTTTAGAATATACTAACACATCATCAATATACACAATTATAAATTTTGTATAAGGATTAAATATATCATTTATGATGTTCTGAAACTCAAAAGGAGAATTTTTTAATCCAAATGGGACAACATTTTATTTAAAATGTCCAAAGGGAACTGTAAATGCAGTCTTATATCTATCAGATTTACTAATTTGAATTTGCCAATATCCTGACTTCATGTCGAATTTGTAAAAGATTAAAACATCGTTTAATCTATCTAATAAATCNTAGAATCACCTATTAAGGGTGATCAGGTGACTACTACCAGTAATAATGGGAGCGAAGACTATCTTAATCTTCTAGAACAAGTTACTTCACAAAAATAGTTTGTGAAAATTACTCTAGTTATTAATAAAGAATTTATTTTAGAAAATGAAATAACACTGATAGATAGTGGTACTGATCTAAATTGTATTCAAGAGGAGATAATTCTCACTAAATATTTTGAAAAAACAACTCAATCCATAACCCATGCAAGAGGAGATAGATTAAGGGTAAAATATAAATTATCCAACACTTATGTTTGCAACCAAGGTATTTGTCTGCCAACATCTTTTATTTTGGTTAAAAATATTAGCCACCAAGTTATTTTAGGAACTTCACGTCTTCATAAGATTATGCCTATTAATAATACAGAACAAAATGAAATTTCATCCATAATAGATGGAAAAGAAGTCTTATTTGAGTTTATAACAGACCCACATACTCGAATGCTAAATGAAGTTAGAGATATTCTTTTAAACAAAGAAAATCAATTATGTTTTCTTAATGAAGAAATAGGGATTTTGAATATTAATGAACAGCTTAATAAAAATAATATTCAAATTCAAATTAAATCTACTGAACAAAAATTCGATACTGAGGTATGTAATGACTTACCTAATTCCTTTTGGGATAGAAGGAAACACTTTGTTTCTTTACCCTATACAGAAGAATTGGATGAAAAACAAATTCCAACCAAATATAGATCTGCTCAAGTGAACAGGGAATATTTAGAGTTGTGTAAAAATGAGATAAATTCACTTTTAGAGAAAAAATTGATTCGAAAATCCAAATCCCCTTGCAGCTGCACTGCTTTCTATGTTAACAAGGCGGAAAAAAAGGAACGAGGTGTTCCTAGATTAGTTATTAATTATAAACCACTTAATAAACTGTTAAAATGGATTAGATACCCAATTCCTAATGAAAAAATCTATTAGATAGATTATATGATGCTATAAACTTTTCTAAATTTAATATGAAATCAGGATACTGGCAAATTCAAATTAATGAATCTGATAGATACACGACTGCTTTTACGGTCCCTTTTGGATATTTTGAATGGAATGTAGTTCCATTTGGATTAAAAAATGCTCCTTTTAAATTTCAAAACATTATGAATGATATATTTAATCCTTATGCAGAATTTATAATTGTATACATTGATGATGTCTTAGTATATTCTAAGACTATAGAACAACATATAAAATATTTAAAGATATTTAAAGACCTGATAAAACATAATGGGTTAGTAATATCTGCCCCTAAAATGAGATTATTCTAGACCCAGGTTAGATTTCTTGGGCATATTATTAATCAATGAAAAATTATTCCTATAGATAGAAACATTGAATTTGTTTCAAAGTTTTCGGATATAATAACAGATACGAAGCAATTGTAAAGATTTCTAGGAAGCATGAACTATATTTCAGAATATTATGAAAATCTTGCTAAAGATACAACAATTTTGTATGTTAGGCTTAAAAAATCTCTTGGTCCATGGACTGAGAAGCACTCTCAAGCTGTAAGGACAATAAAAACAAAAGTTAAATGTTTACCATGCCTATCTTTGGCCAATCCAAGATATTTCAAATTAGTTGAAACAGATGCTTCTAATGTAGGATATGGTGGTATCCTAAAACAGGTAAGCCCTGAGACAACAAAAGAAGTTTTAGTTAGATTTACATCAAGAAAATGAAATCCTACTCGGTCGAAATATTCGACTATTAAGAAAGAAATGTTTTCTATTATTAAATGTATTTCAAAATTTCAAGATTATTTATTAAATAATTTTTTTTGCTTAGAATTGATTGTAGTTCAGCAAAATCAATCATTGAAAAAGATGTTAAAAATCTTGTAGTAAAATAAATTTTTACAGGATGACAAGCTTAACTTTCTGCCTTCGAATTTGATATTAAATACAGAAAAGGAGAAAATAATTATCTTGCTAATTATTTAACCCGTGAATTTTTACTGGGTGAATGACAACCCCTAATAGGGGAAGAGGTCGCGGTTATGGCCGTGGTCAAGGATATGAAAGTAGCAATATACTACCCCATCAGGAAATAACTATCCATCTAATATGAGATTGGACAGTATATCGAAATAGAGCTAGGAGTATGCAACAATTACTTACACCACCTAAACCTCAAAAAAAGGAAGAAATGCCTTCCTCTTTATCGGCTAGTAGGATAAAATCCTATAAAGATGCAACAGAAAAGGAAGCCTTTCAGGAACAAGAATACATTGAAAATCCTGTCACAGAGAACATCATGCATATTGAAGATGAAGATATTCAGATAACCAATAATGATGGGTGGTCAATTCGAACAAGATATCTTGAATCAAGAGGATATCTAAGCCTCTATGGACATGCTAGACTAAAATTAGAAATTTATTAACCATTACGGGGTCAGTGACTATCACTCACCACATCCAGAATAATAATCCTGAAAGTTTCATAACTTTAGCAAGTGCCATATTAATAAGGTACTGTTACCCAAAGAATGAGGACTGAATTCTAATGGGGAAAAAGCTATCAAGGTAGCAGAAGGGAAATTTATCTATTTTAACTATTGGGATTATATTCAAGCATTCTCTAAAGCCTTCTATTAGTTTCTAGTCTAAGTATGTTCTTGAGCTTGAAAGTTATTTGAAATACATAAAAGTACAATATTTTTATTCATCTTTGCAAACGATTACTCGTTTAACTATCAACCTTTCTGGGATAGATGGAAAATCCAAAATCAAAGATGAGAATTGGACATTTTTAGCAAAAAATTTCTTTTTCATAAAATCATCATGAAAACATAATTTTGCTCTTGGCTAAGAAAGATGATATTTTTAAGAAAACACCAAAAACAGATCCATTTTTTACTTTTTTTTTCATGCTCGAGAACTCTTTACTAGTATTCTACTATTCAGCCTTCCACAATAATAATTTAGATACTTAATGCCATAAATTAAATACAGGAAGAAATTAGTACCTTTAATACCAACTAGCTCCGGAAAAGAATGGCTCCGATACTAAATTAGCAGCAACAACTTTGATTAATAGTAATATAAAAGAAAGTTGATCAGCACATGAGCGAGAGAGAGAAAGTATACAAAATAGAAATTGTATTAAAAAGATGTGTGCATACAATTGAAGTTGATCTCTCTATTTGTAGAGAGGTAGGATACTTGCCAAACATGCTTGGACAAGAAACTTTACAAAAGCGGAAAACATGATAAAAAGTAAAAGTAAAGAATAAGTAAAAGTAATGCATTATTGATACCAGGTAGTCCTTTGGGCCCATCATCATATCAAATAATTATTCTTTTTACCACAATCAAATAACTTTATTTAAAGCAAACATTATTGCTACTTTACTTTATTAAAGTAAACATTCCTTTTCTGCTGAGTGCTTGACTGATCATGCTGTGAGATTATTTTGTTAGAGAAGAATCTTTTCAAAAACCATGGTTCTTTTTCTTTTCCTCTGAATCTGTTTGCATTATTTGAATCTGTTGATTCTGGAGATGAAACAGTCTTCATAGATTCGTCTTCATCCTTTGAGGATTGAGTGGGAAAAGTCTTAAAATTTGATTTTTCATATAGTCAAGAATCCTGACCATAATTTCTTCTTCAGGCTCACAAGGATATTTCTTTTGAAAATAATTTTTTAAATTACTAGAGAGTCTTACTGAAAGTCATGTCTCTTAGATTCTCTGGTTTTATCCTGAGAAATTGTAGATTTAATATTTGTGACTAGTTTTTGAATATCTTCAGCTGGCATTACCTTCCACCATTTGAAGAAGAAATTCATGTATAATACTGGATTCCATAATTTATCTATGGCAATAGATACTGCCCATATCCAAATCCATGGAATTTGGTAATAAAAAAGAGAGGACATTGTCCAAACATTAATTTATCTAAATGGTTATTCAGGACTAATGGACTATTATCACACCATGGATTACATAAATCCATAATCTCTTTAAGAAGAATTTCCATGGAAGGACCAAATTTTGACCACCATTCAACAAACCAGTTAGGAATAGGTTTATCTAGAATTTCTGGATTCATGGAGAAAAATCAAGAATGCTTATTCTTGAGATTCTGATAGTAGAAAGCCTTAGAAAACGCCTGGATATAATCTCAATAATTATAGTATATAAACTTTCCTTTTGCTATCTTAATAGCTTTCTCTCCATTGGGATTTAATTCTCATTCCTTTGGAGATAGTACCTTATTAACATGACATTTGCTAAAATTTATAAAACTTTCAGGATTATTATTTTGAAAGTGATGAGTGATAATTACTGATTCAGTAACCGTTAATAATATTTCCAGATTTTGTATGGCTTAATTGTGAAGACCTAGATACCCTCTTGTTTCCAGATATCTTATTTTAATGAACCACCCATCATTATGAGGAATCTCAATATCTTCATTCTCAATATATAGAATGATTTCTCTATTAGGGATCTCGAAGTATCCATGTTCTTCTTTTTCAGTAGTATCTTTATAAGATATTATCTTACTTGATGATGAAGAGGAAAGTATTTCTTCCTTTTTCAGAGGAGTAGGAGGTGCAGGTAAATATTGCACTCTTCTTGCCCTACTATAATATGTTGTTCAATCTCCTATTAGAGGAACATTCAGATCTTGACGAGGTAGCATATTGCTACTCTCATATCCTCGACCACAGCCATAGTCGCGATCTCTTCCCCTATTTCTGGGATTCCCTTATAGCATCTATTCAAGCCAAGGATCCTAAAGGCAAAGGAGAAAATATAACTGAAGAAAAATGACTTGGATCAAGACAGTATTCAAAAGGCTGAAGAAAGATCAAAGTAAGATTTTAAAATTAAATAATCAAATTGATGCACACTTCAAAAAATATCGTGAAGCCACTTTGGTAGAAAGGACAAATAGGTATATGGAAGAAATTGAATGGGATTTCTTATATTTGAAGTTATTATTGGTAAAGTTTCAAAGGAAAAGAAAAAGAATCATGGTTTTTGAAAAGATTCTTCTCCGACAAAATACTCTCACAGCGTGATCAGTCAAACACTCAGCAGAAAATGAATATTTACTTTAATAAAGTAAAATAACAATAATGTTTGCTTTAAATAAAGTTATTTGATTGTGGTAAAAAGAATCATTATTTGATATGATGATGGGGCTCAAAGTAGTACCAGTATCAATAATGCATTAGTTTTACTTTTTCTTTACTTTTGTTTTTATCATGTTTTCCGCTTTTGTAAAGTTTCTTATCCAAACATGTTTGGCAAGTATCATACCTTTCTATAAATAGAGAGATCAGCTTCAATTGTATGCACGCATCTTTTTAATATAATTTCTATTTTGTATACTTTCTCTCTCGCTCATGTGCTGAGCAACTTTCTTTTATATTACTGTTAATCAAAGTTGACGCTAATTTGGTGGATTGAGTGGGAAAAGTCTTAAAAAATTGATTTTTCATATAGTCAAGAATTCTGACCATAATTTCTTCTTCAGACTCACAAGGATATTTCTTTTGAAAATAATTTTTTAAATTACTCATAGAGTTTTGCTGAAAGTCTTGTCTCTAGAAAGAAGACTATATGTTTTTTGTCAGAAGGTTTATAAAACACTATATTGATACTACTAATAATGAAATTTTAGTACTTCATAAGTCTTGGAAGACTACAAAGGAAGATACTATTCTTTCTCTTTCCCCCCCAGAACAAACAATAAGTTCTAGTTCTAGTTCTAAAGCCACTGCTTGACTTTTTGTTGGAGATGTTGGATACCATATATGTACTGCTTGCAGAACATTGCAAAATATATTGTTCTGCAAAATATGTTCTGCAAGCTATACATATATGATTTCTGACGTCTGTAACAAAAATGCGGTCTTCATATAACTTTCTCCTATATATATATATATATATATACCAACTCTATACAGGACTGTTTGTTTATAAGAAAATTAAAAGAGGGAAAGGCTCATCACTAGAGCAAGAGAGAAATTTACAAAACTAAAGAGTTTATTCAAAACATTGCGTACTTACAACTGAAAACAAACTCTCTATATATAGAGAGAAAAGATGTTTGTCAAACATGCTTGGACAAAAACTTTGTTAAAAGTAAATAGAAATTTCAAAACGTAAAAATTAAATAAACTAAAGCTAGAGCATTATTGATACCGGGTACAACTTTGGGCCCCATCGACATATCAAATAATGAAGCTTTTAACAAGAATACAAAAACTTTTATTAAAGCAGAAATTATTACTGCTAATGGAAAAATTATCGTTGTGACATAATTGGCAGACAAGATTATCTTCTTATCTTATCTTGGACTTTATTATTTTGTAAGATTATTCTGTCGGAGCAGAATCTTCTCAAAAACCAAAGTCCTCTTCCTTTTTCTTTGAAGCTTTACTAATAAGAATTGTAAATAAACGGAATCTAATTCAATTTCGTCGGTTGACCTATTAGTCCTTTCCTCCAGAGTGGCATCTCAATATTTTTTGAAGTGAGCATCAATTCTCTGGTCTAGCTTAAGGATTTTTATTTTATCCTTCTTTAATCTATTGAAAGCTTCCTTTAACAAAGTCATTCAATAATACTTTTCCCTTTGTCCTTAGAATTTTTTGACTGAATAGATACAATGAGGGAATCCCAAAAATCTTCAGGACTAGGTTCCACAGCTTGAGATTCGCTTGTTAAACAATTAAAAGTATTAGTCGAATCTATTGATCCTGGGGAAGATACAGTCTTCATAGATTCATCATCTTCCTTTACAATAGAAAAATTCTTGAAAAATTGATTTTTCATATGGTCAAGAATTCTGACCATGATTTCCTCTTCAGATTCACAGGGATATTTTTTTGAAAATAATCTTTTAGATTACTGATAGAGTCTTTATGGGAGTCCTGTTTCTTGACTTCTCTAGTTTTATCCTGAGAAATAGTAGTTTTAATATTTACTACTATCTTCTTAACATCTTCAGCAATCATCCTCTTCCACCGTTTGAAGAAAAAGGTTCTTTAGAGAACTGGGATGCATAACTTATATGTATCAATAGATACTTCCCAACTCTAAATCCATGAAATTTGAAATTTTGTAATAAAAAATAGAGGACATTGTCCAAACATTAATTTTTCTGAAGTATTATTCAGAACTAACGGACTATTGTCACACTATGAATTGTATAATCCCATAATCTCTTTGGGAAGAATTTCCATAGAAGGGCCAAATTTTGACCATCATTCAATAAACCAATTGGGAACTTGTTTATCCATAATTTCTGGATTCATTGAGAAAAACCAAGAATGCTTATTCTTAGGATTTTGATAGTAAAAAGCTTTAGAAAAAGCCTGGATATAATCCCAATAGTTGTAGTAAATATATTTACCTTCTGCTATCTTAATAGCCTTTTCTCCATTTGGATTCAATCCCCATTCTTTTGGAGATAGTACCTTGTTAACATGGCACTTGCTGAAATTTATAAAACTTTCAGGATTATTATTCTGAAAGTGATGAGTTATAGTTACTGATTCAGTAACTGTGAGTAATATCTCTAAATTTTGCATGGCTTGATTTTGCAGACCTGGGTATCCTCTCGATTCTAGATACCTTGTTTTAATGAACCACACATTATTATGAGCAATATCAATGTCTTCATTCTCAATATATAGAATGATTTCCCTATTAGAGTTTTAAAAGAATCATTGTTCTTCTTTTTCAGCTGCATCTTTTTAAGATATTATCTTACTAGATGATGAAGAGGAAGGTATTTCTTCCTTTTTCAGAGGAGTAGGAGGTGCCGGCAATTGTTGCACTCTTCTTGCCCTATTATGATAGGTTGTCCAGTCCCCTATTAGGGGAACATTGGGTTCTTGACGAGGTAGCATATTGCTACTCCCATAACTTCGACCACGGCCATATCCGTCGTGACCTCTTCCCCTATTAGAGGTTGTCATTCACCCTGTAAAAATTCTCGGGTTAAATAATCAACAAGAGAATTATTTTCTCCTTTAATATATTGAATATCAAATTCAAAGGCAGAGAGCTGAGTTTGCCATCCTGCAAAAATTTGTTTTGCTACAAGATTTTTAACATCTTTCCCTATTATTGATTTTGCTGAACTACAATCAATTCTTAACAAAAAAATTTGATTTAATAAATCATCTTGAAATTTAGATATGCATTTGTTTCTTAATAGTTGAATATTTTGACTGAGTAAGATTCCATTTTGTTGAGCTAAATCTTACTAAAACTTCTTTTTTAGTATCAAGAATTTCCTGTTTTAAAATACCTCCATATCCTATATTTGAGGCATCAGTTTCAACTATTTTGAAATATTTTGCTAAGGAGCTTAACAAGACCTAATCTAAGAAGAGAATGGAGTTCCTTCTTTGAATGCATCACGAGGACATTCACTGCCAAATGCACAAATTTTGATACAATTCCGCAGCTATCTCAACAGATTGGGTATTCTCTGACCCATAATCTCAATTTTAATTTTCCTGGTTTGATAGTTAGGCAGCTAGCTAGCAAAATAAATGATGATGCTCACACTGTATATTTTGCTTGATTTCTTCAATTGATTTTTAACCATTTATTTCATAATGTAAATTTTGAGAATGATCAGAATATAGCTAGTTTTTGTATGAATAAGAGAATTTTTGCTGACTTAGTTAGGAAGGATGCAAAGAAAGGTAATCGCCCTCCTCTCTTTTATCCGACATGGGTCATGCTTCTTCTACATTAGAGAATGCCTATCTTGTATGGAAGGGATTTTCTCTCTATGGCTATGGATCAGAGTTTAGCACCCTCTGATTCAAACCCAAGCCACCCTCCAAACACTGAAATGGATAATTCAGTATGTTCCTTCAAATCAAATTTATAATATTGATTTGTTTGATGTAAAATCTAGGTTTGCTATCAAAATGATATAACAAACAATCAAAATTTCTGATAATACTCAGACAATTAGATTATTGAGTAAAAAAGATTTACTCCCATTTAGGAACTATAAATTTATCCATATTAGGATGATACAAATTGCTTTTAAACCCCTAACATTATTAGGTGTTAATTCTAGTATAATGGCATACGTTAGAGATGGCAGATATAGAGATTTTAAACCCTCTCTAGCTGCATTAATAGAAACAAGTTTGTGTCATGGACCAGTCTATTTTGAGGTATCTCCCAACCTCAATTTATCATTATCTGATAGTAATTTGTTAGATGATATGAAGTTAACCATTCATACTAATGGCTATAATTTTAAACTAGGTAGTGAAATTATAGCAATATGTTATAGAATTTACTATAAGGTATTACACACTTTAAATCCTAAAGTAAAACAAATATCTTTCCCAGGAACTACAACAGTAGTTCAGACTAATTTATTAACTTCAAACATAGCAACTAATAGGTTGATTAAATGGCATGAAATAGATTTCTCAGACACTTGGTGTCTCCCTCAAGAAATAGAATCTGAGCCAATAGTTAATAAATGTATAGAACAGATAATTCAAACATCTAAAGGAGATGTTGAAATTAAATTTAATAATTCTCAAAGAATTATAAGATTACCTAGAACTATGTCAGCTAGGTCTAGTTCTCCTAGTGAGTTCTACTCAGCTCAAAATGAATCGGCTAGAGCTTATACCTCGCGTGCATCGAGTTCTAGATTAAGAGAAGATCTAGAATCAATCCATATTAGTCAGAATAAAATTCTAGAAGGAATTTATCACAAAAATCAGAGTAGGGAATCACCAACTCAATCAGAAATGAGTTTTCATATAAATGATTGATTTTTCACTAGGAAGCAAAATGAGAGAATTCCTTAATAAGGAATTTCAAGACAATAAACATAAAGAATTTCACCAATGGTATTTTAGTAAATACTCTACTAAAGAGTTAAAAGAATTTAAAGATAAATACTATGAGTATTTAGAAAGAACAAGAGACTTTATATTTTTTGTCAGATGGTTTCTAAAAAATTATATAGAAACTACTAATAATGAAATTTTACTCTTCCATAAGTCTTGGAAGACTACTAAGGGAGATACAATTCTTTCTCATTTTCCCCCATAATAAACAATAAGTTTAAGTTCAATTTCTGAAGCCACTGCGTATCTAAGTCTTCAAAAGGTTGAAGGAGCTCAAATAACCATAAGGGAATTAAATGANTCAAGTAACCATAAGGGAATTAAATGGAATTATTATGTCCCTAAATTATACAAATACTTTTTTAATCTGTCTAGGAGATCAAATGATATCTCTAGAAAAAGATTTACAATCTATCCATAAGAATATGGAAAAACAAATGGTCCAACAACAATTGATTGTTGATCAATTAGAACAATTAAAAAAATCTAACCATTTAGGAGCAACTTCATCTAATCCTAAAGAAACTCTTATGATTCAACCTCCAACCTTAGTAACAGGTTTTAAAATGGAAACTAATAATAGAGAGTTTATAAAAATTTTAGAACAAGAATTAAGTGATTTACACCTTAGGGCTTTATCACAAGAAGACGAATCTTTAAAGACAGATTCTAGTGATACTTCTTCAGAAATATCTGATGATGTTAATCAATTAACAAATATGTTTACAGAATTAGATGTTAATAAAGAAATAAATACTATATATGTGTCTAAACCTCTTGATAAATATTATTACAAGAGGCATTCTCCATAGGATCTTCTTTTTGAAGAACTAGGACCGTTTCAAAATTCCTATTCAGGAAGAGCCATTTATGAATGGAATATAGATGTTTTAAATGATAAAAAAATTAGATGTAATACATAAAATTATTATGTATTCAACTGTCTGTAAACAACATGAAAATAGCGATAACGCTATAGCATCTTTCATAACCACAGGATTTGTGGGCCAACTTCGGGGTTGGTGGGATCATTATATTACTGATTCCCAAAAAAATGAAATCATGAATCATAAGAAATTGGTTAAAGTAGAACCAAATAATCTTGAAAACCAGGCAGTTATACCAATAGGAGAAGAAGATGCAGTTTATACATTGTATCTTTCTATATTATAATATTTTGTATGAACTACAGTTCCAATAGGAGAAAAATTGCAAACACTTCTCCAAAATCTTAGGTGTCCTTCACTTACCCACTTTAGATGGTATAAATATACTTTTTGTCTAGGATTTATCAATTATCAAACCCTAATTCCACCCATTGAAAGTCTAA
Source organism: Oenanthe javanica (assembly GCA_008931105.1). Taxonomy (NCBI): domain Eukaryota; kingdom Viridiplantae; phylum Streptophyta; class Magnoliopsida; order Apiales; family Apiaceae; genus Oenanthe; species Oenanthe javanica. The sequence goes on along the minus strand of QRFB01016004.1, from coordinate 4,335 downwards.
ATTTATAGACGGTCTTCCTCATCTTTTTGCAGAAAAGGTTAGGTAATCATTAAGAATAAAAAATTATGAAATAAATATTAATTATTCCGACTTAACTTATGGACAACTAATAAGTAGTTGTATAAATGAAGGATTAGCTTTATGTAATGAAATTAAGCTAAAAAATCAGTTAAAAAAGCAAAGGATATCAGATAAACATCATATTTGTGAATTCTGTGAATAATTTGCTTTTGATCTAGGAAAATCCCTTAGACCTCCAGAGGCTCATAAAGCCAAAGGAAAATAAAAGATTGTTTATAAGAAGAATAAATCTTATAAAAGACAAAAATATTATGAAAAAGCTTATAAGAAAAATTATAAGAAGCATTTTTATGCTAAGAATAAACAAAAGGAAAAACATTTTGTTCCTAAGGGAAAAAGAAAAGCTAAAAGGCTTAACATAACCTGCCACAAATGTGGTAAAATAGGGCATTATGTTAATCAATGTTGGACTAAGAAAACCTTAAATGAATTGAAAGATGAACAATTACATTCTCAATTAAAGAAAATTATGATTATTAATTCAGAATCAGAATCTTCTAACGAAGAAGAGGGTTTAGAATTAGATAATGATACCACATCGGAATCATCATCCCCTGACAACAAGGATTGTCAGTGTAATGAACGTAGTTATTGGAAATCCATAGTAGAGATAAATGGATTAAATGTTATCACTACAGATGAACAAAAGACTTTAGAAGCCATAGATTCTATTATGGATCTCGAATTAAAACAAAAAATGATTGAAGTTTTAATTAAAAAGAATAAAGAAAATTCTAATAAAGAATCTCTTTTAATAACCACGGTACCTTATCAAATAAGTGAGGTCTTACAAAGATTTCAACAATCTAATATTAAAGAAAATCCAGTTTTTATATTAGATTTAAAAAGAGAAATGACTCTATTAAAATCTGAAATAAGTCAGATTAAACAAAGTAATGAAAAGTTATCTAATAGAGTAACCTTATTAGAAGTATGAACTTATACTAAGGAAGAAGATGTTCCTACAGCCAGTAATCCTGAAGGTACTGATTATCTTCATCTTTTAGAGTAAGTAACATCACAAAAATGGTTCGTGAAAATAACTTTAGTCATAGATAAAAAATTTATCCTAAAAAATGAAATAGAACTAGTAGATAGCGGTGCTGATTTAAATTGTATACAGGAAGGAATTATTCCTACAAAATATTTCGAGAAAACCACTCAATCTCTTACGAATGCAGGAGGAGATAAGTTAAGGGTAAAATATAAATTATCCAACACATATATCTGTAATCAGGATATTTGTTTACCAACATCTTTTATTTTGGTAAAAAATATTAACCATAGGGTTATCTTAGGAACCCCTTTTTTACATAAGATTATGCCTATTAAACAGGTAGATCAAAATGGCATATTAGCCACTATAGGAGGAAAAGAAACCCTATTTAAATTTATTACAGATCCTCATACTCGTATATTAAATGAGGTAAGAGATATTCTCTTAAATAAATAAAAGCAATTATGTTTTCTTAAAGAAGAAATAAATAAATTAAATATTAATGAACAGTTGAATAAAAGCAATGTTCAGGTTCAAATAAAATCTATTGAACAACAATTTCATACAAAGATTTGTAATAACCTTCCTAATGCTTTTTGGGATAGGAAAAAACATTTTACTTCCTTACCCTATATAGAAGGATTTGATGAAAAACAAATCCTGATAAAAGCTAGACCTTCTCAAATGAACAGAGAATATTTAGAATTATGTAAGAAAGAAATAGATTATCTACTAGAGAAAAAATTGATTAGAAAATCTAAATCTCCATGGAGCTGCACAGCTTTTTATGTTAATAATGCAGCAGAAAAGCAACGAGGAGTTCCTTTATTAGTTATTAATTATAAACCCCTTAATAAGATATTAAAATAGATTAGATATCCAATTCCTAATAAAAAAGATTTATTAGATAGATTAAACGATGTTGTAATCTTTTCGAAATTTGACATGAAATCAGGATATTGGCAGATTTAAATTATTGAATCTGATAGATATAAAACTGCTTTTACAGTCCCACTCGGACATTTCTAATGGAATGTAGTCCCTTTTGGGTTGAAAAATGCTCCTTCTGAATTTCAGAATATTATGAATGATATTTTCAATCCATACACAGAATTTATAATTGTGTACACTGATGATATTTTTGTATACTCTAAAACAATAGAGCAACACATTAAACATTTAAAAATATTTAAAAATTTAATTAAATATAATAGGTTAGTCATATCTGCCCCAAAAATGAAATTATTTCAGACCCAGGTTAGATTTCTAGGTCACATTATTAATCAAGGAAAAATTATTTCTATAGATAGAAGTATTGAATTTGCTTCTAAATTCTCTAATATAATAATTGATATAAAGCAATTACAAAGAATTTTAGGTAGTCTAAATTATATAGCAGACTACTATGAAAACTTAGGTAAAGATATAGCAATTCTGTACTCTAGGCTTAAAAAGAATGCTGGCCCTTGGACATAAAAACACTCTGAGGCCATTGAGATTATTAAAACAAAGGTAAAATGTTTACCCTGCTTATCTTTGGCAAATCCAAAATATTTCAAAATAGTTGAAACTGAAGCATCAAATATAGGATATGGAGGTATTTTAAAACAGGAAATTCCTGATACTAAAAAAGAAGTTTTAGTAAGATTTAGATTAAGAAAATGGAATCTTACTCAGTCAAAATATTCAACTATTAAGAAAGAAATGTTTTCTATTATCAAATGTATATCTAAATTTGAAGATGATTTATTGAATCAAAATTTTTTGTTAAAAATTGATTGTAGTTCAGCAAAATCAATCATAGAGAAATATGTTAAAAATCTTGTAGCAAAACAAATTTTTGCAGAATGGCAAACCCAGCCCTCTGCCTTTAAATTTGATATTCAATATATTAAAGGAGAAAATAATTCTCTTGCTGATTATTTAACCCGAAAATTTTTACAGGGTGAATGACAACCCATAATAGGGGAAGAGGTCGCGGCGGATATGGCCGTGGTCGAAGTTATGGGAGTAGCAATATGCTACCTCGTCAAGAACCCAATATTCCCCTAATAGGGGACTGGACAACTTATCATAATAGGGCAAGAAGAGCGCAACAATTGCCGACACCTCCTACTCCTCTGAAAAAGGAAGAAATACCTTTCTTTTCATCATCCAGTAAGATAATATCTTACAAAGATGCAGCTGAAAAAGAAGATCAAGGATTCTTTGAAAACTCTAATAGGGAAATCATTCTATATATTGAGAATGAAGACATTGATATTGCTCATAATAATGTGTGGTTCATTAAAACAAGGTATCTAGAATCGAGATGATACCCAGGTCTGCAAAATCAAGCCAGGCAAAATTTAGAGATATTACTCACAGTTACTGAATCAGTAACTATAACTCATCACTTTCAGAATAATAATCCTGAAAGTTTTATAAATTTCAGCAAGTGCCATGTTAACAAGGTACTATCTCCAAAAGAATGGGGATTGAATCCAAATGGAGAAAAGGCTATTAAGATAGCAGAAGGTAAATATATTTACTACAACTATTGGGATTATATCCAGGCTTTTTCTAAAGCTTTTTACTATCAAAATCCTAAGAATAAGCATTCTTGATTTTTCTCAATGAATCCAGAAATTCTGAATAAACAAGTTCCCAATTGGTTTATTGAATGGTGGTCAAAATTTGGCCCTTCTATGGAAATTATTCCCAAAGAGATTATGGGATTATAAAATTCATGGTGTGACAATAGTCCGTTAGTTCTGAATAATACTTCAGAAAAATTAATGTTGGGACAATGTCATCTATTTTTTATTACCAAATTTCAAATTCCATGGATTTGGAGGTGGGCAGTATCTATTGATACAGATAAGTTATGCATCCCAATTCTCTACAGAACCTTTTTCTTCAAATGGTGGAAGGGGATGATTGCTGAAGATATTCAGAAGATAGTAGTAAATATTAGTAAATCAATTTCTCAAGAATTTTCATAATGTAAAGGAAGATGATGAATCTATGAAGACTGTATCTTCCTCAGGATCAATAGATTCGACTAATACTTTTAATTGTTTAGCAGGCGAATCTCAAGATGTTGAACCTACTCCTGAAGATTTTTGGGATTCCCTCATTGCATCTATTCAGTCCAAAAATTTTAAAGACAAAGGGAAAAGTATTATTGAATGACTTTGTTCAAAGAAGCTTTTAAAAGATTAAAGAAGGATAAAATAAAAATCCTTAAGCTAGACCAGAGAATTGATGCTCACTTC
>QRFB01016003.1:0-22564 GCA_008931105.1 Oenanthe javanica | reverse complement strand
TGTCACACCAATTTTATTTAAGAAATTTCTGTTATGTAGATGTCTGTTTTCTAGTGTATAGTTTTGTTTCCATCTTTAAAAATAAAAATGCATTAATTTTATGCCAAATCTGTGGCTCGGGATGCTTGCCCTCCATACTTTTTTAGGAGAAAAGGATGGCATATTAAAGCTAAAACTCCAAGAAATTACAAACTAGGTGAGGCTCTAGGGCTTGACTCCACTCTTCGTGCACGCCATCCTAGCTTGAATTTTCCGTTGTACAACAAGNTTAAAGCTAAAACTCCAAGAAATTACAAACTAGGTGAGGCTCTAGGGCTTGACTCCACTCTTCGTGCACGCCATCCTAGCTTGAATTTTCCGTTGTACAACAAGAGTTCACAACCTGTTGTCGTGGGGAAGTGGTATTGTCCTTTTATGTTCATTAAAGATGGAACGTTAACGTCAAAAGATCAAATGGAAAATTCAATGTTTTATGAGATGACACTTGAGTCAAGGCGGGAACAGATATTTGATGTCGACAATATTGATCATGGAAACATTGTAATGGTTGATGCAGTTGTTCAACGAGAAGTTGTATTGGTTGGAGGAAAGGAGGTTGTGTGGGATAACAAAAATATAGTTGATAAAACGATATGGTTCAAAAGTCTTGGGAGTACAGGGGAAGAAGTAAGTGTAGGATTGCGTGTGGAGATTGTCGAAAGAATGAAATGGGAGGAAGGAAGAGCTGGTTGGGTTGGTGGAGGTGAAAGGGAAGTGAGGGTTAATAGAGCAGAGGAGTTCGGAGGAAGTGTCGCAGGATGGAGGAAGTTTCAATGCTATGTTTTGGTGGAGAGGTTTGTGTTGAAAAGAATGGATGGAAGTTTGGTTATGACTTATGATTTCAAGCATACTCAGCATTTCAAGTGCATGTGGGTGTGAAATTCCTTTAGTTTCTTCATTTGATGTATAAGAGTTAATGTCTGACTGATCTTTTTTAGGCACTGGTTTGTTTGCCCTTTCTCGATTTAATTATGTTAAGTAATCCTTGGATTTTCTCAGTTTCATTCTGTCATATGAACTTTACTTGTATTCTTTTACAGTGTAGTAATTTATTTGATATATCTCTTGTTGACAATAGGTATAAATTTGAATCTAAGTGAATAATATTCTTAAAAATAGGTTGTCGATTCAAAATCTCAATATATTTCTGAATTTATCAAATAAAAACAGGCAAGAGTTCTTTTCCAAAGATTACAAATTTTCTAGATGAAAAATATGCCTAACTGTTCATCTAGTACACAGATACTGATCAATAATGTTCAGGAACTTGTTAAACTGGATGATGGATAGAACAATAAAAGAAGTATCAGACTCTTTGGTTAGTTGTGCAGAAGGCCAATAAAATGGAAGAATTTTGATTTACTTAAGAGTTAAAACAGGGTCTTTATGCCTAAACTATTAATATCATAGCTCAGACTGATTATAAGGTTGGCACTTGAGTTGCAACTATATGTTTTTCTTTGCACCTGTTTAATGGAAACTTATTTAAATGCGAGAATGTTTAAAGTTATGTATAAATTTTTCAATATGTGTAATACCGATGCCGGTGCCTTGCACGAGCTTCAATACTAGTAGTTATCAAGAAATACTCTGTATAGTTCAATTTTGTAAATTTTGTTCTAATACTCATGTGTAAAATTAAAGGGAGTCTTATATATCCTATACAAATGATATGCTGGGAAAAAAAACTAAAGAGAAATGTGAGTCATATATATGCTGAATATTTCATAGGACTAGTCCAGAACAATTTTAAGAGATAGACTATAAACCAAGTACCCTTGATTGATGGTAAGAGGTTTTAAGAGTTCAATTACCAGAGGAGAAATAGATCTGCAAGTATTTAAATTTCTTTATCATTTTCAGCAAAAAAAACTAATTTATATTAAAATGAGTAACTTGTTTAAAGTGTATAAGTTACCTGATTTGAATAAATCTTCTTGTTAGGATGAGAATTACTACAACATAGGAGCAACCCAAAATCTCTTTCAACATGCGAGAATGTTTATAGGCTTGTTTGCCATTTCTCGATTTTATTGTGTTACTAAATTTTATATACTGCAGATAGGGAGAAACATTCACTTGTAAGATTATCTTTTCAAATCAAACTGCATCGTACTTAATTGAAAACCTCAATTGCACTGCAGACACCTTGAAACGAATAAATCAAACTACAAATATGCAGTACGCATGCATCACAGAACCAAATTGTGGTGTAGTGATATGCTGTGGGTGCAATTTACACAAAAAAATTCATCGAGTAAAGACAACAAAGATTCGGACAAATTCTAAGATTCGACTCTTTGATAAATGGTTGATGTTATGCGTTTTCTGCATGCGATGGGGGCAACTATTAACTCATTAGTGTCCTAATATTTGTAATTACTGTATGGCTGAAGTTACGAAAAGATCGAGCAATTAGGCCAGCTGCAATTTTTCATCGATGTTGCATGTGATAACACATATTTTCATTTTACAATATTGAATATCTGTTCAAGACCTCTTTCTAACACCTTCAGATTTTGGAAGAGTTGGTTAGGTGTAAGAGTGTTATTTGTTTATCTACCTGATTGTACACTTGTACAAGTGAGGAGAAGAGCTGAATATAATATTAGATCTGATTGAGGGAACGTTATAGTAACACTTTTTGAAGAGTTGATTACTTGACATACAAGTCATACTAAAAATTTATCATCCGAGTTCGCCTGTTTTGTATGAACAAACTCTTAATCAGCGAGCAACGAAGAAGTTGACGGATATGTGGCAAAGTTAATGGGATTAGCTCCAAAACGAACAAAGAAATCATTAACTTTGATTATTATTTTTTTAAGTTTTAACTTTGACACTCATGTGTAAATTTGATTAAGCCACTTATAAATTGTCCCAAAAGTCTTCTGGTTGATACTACTGTACTAAAAAACTACTCCATTTAGGGCTGTTAAACGAACAGAGCTTTTAACGAACAGTNTTTTAGTTTGATCTTCTCCTTTAATTTTTCAGGAAGGCATATGCTTGTTCAACGGAAGAAGACAAGACTACTTGCTGTTTTTGCAGTCATGTTAATGATGTAAAGCCAAGACCATTTGATCCTTATGACAAATATCAGCAATTTAAGATTGCTAATTATGAAACCAAGGGTAGTTTTTATGCCAAAACTGTAGCTCGTGGTGCTTTCCCTCCATCCTTTTTGAGTACAAGAGGATGGAAAATAAGCACCAAAACTCCAAAAAACTACAGATTAGGTGAGGCTTTGGGTCTCGACTCTACTCTTCGAGCACGCCTTCCAGACTTGAGCTTTCCACTGTCCCATAAGAGTTCAGAAGCTGTTGTGGTAGGGAGATGGTATTGCCCTTTTATGTTCATCAAAGATGGAAAGTTGATGTCAAGAGATCAGATGGAAAAGTCAATGTTTTATGAGATGACACTTGAGCAAAGATGGGAGCTGATATTTGAGCACAACAATATTGATCATGGCAATGTTGTAATGGTTAATGCAATTGTGCAAACAGAAGCTGTATCGATTGGAGGCACGAAGGCTGTGTGGAATGAGAAGAAAATGATTGACAGAAGCTGTAAAACTAAATGGTTTAAAGGTTCTGGGAGCAGAAGAGAAGTGAGCATAGGATTGAGTTCCGAGATTTTCGAAAGAATGAAATGGGAGGAAGAAAGGGTTGGATGGGTTGGATGGGTTGGTGGAGGTGAAAGGGAAGTGAGGGTTCATAGAGTGGAGGAGTTTAGAGGAGATGTCAGAGGATGGAGGAAGTTTCAATGCTATGTTCTGGTGGAGAGGTTTGTGTTGAAAAGAATGGATGGAAATTTGGTAATGACTTGTGATTTTTTTCATACTCAGCAGCTCAAGTGCCTGTGGACGTGAAACTCTGTTGGTTTCTTGTTTCTTCAACTGATGTTCAATAGTTAAAGTCTGACTGATCTTTCTGCACGGCTCTTTGTTTGCCTTTTCTTGATTTCATTAGGTCATGTAAACTTTAGTTGTGTATTTCATTAGATCCACTGCTGCTTTTATTTTATGCTAATTGATCTACTGTTTTTTTTTTCATTTTTGTTAAATGATCTACTGCTTTTTAAATTATTTGTTAAATTATCTATTAGGTTGTTCAAGGTTCGGTTTGATCCGGATTCATCAATTTTTCGAACCAAACCGATAATTACGGTTTTTTAAATTTCAAAACCAAACCGAACCAATTAAATTTAAAAACCAACTCAAACCAAACCACTTAAGAACGGTTGGGTCCAGTTTCAAACCACGATTTGACTTCTAATTAATATTCTATAAATTAATTATCATATTTAAAAATTATGAATAATACTTTTAAGTCATATGGAATCATAATTTCAAAAAAATTATTTTTTCCATAATCTTAAATGTTTTATGCTAGATCGAAAAAAACTCAATAATTTTATTTTTAACACTTTCATATANAAAAAATAGAAACAACAATTCGTACGGTTGTATCAAATCTTGTTTTTTGTATTTATAATTAAATAACTTGGTAATTGGTTGTTAATATTTTATTACAATATTAAAAAATAAATTTAATAATTTAACACGGCAGTTCAAACTAAATGATTTCTCATTTATTATTATTTTTTTGACTTATAAATTATGAATTAATTTAAAAATATATAATATAATTGTTCGCGAACAGCTCGAGCTCGGCTCTAGCTCGGCTCGGCCCGAGGTTGTTCGTGAACAACTCGAGTTCGGCTCGGTTCAGTCAAAACTCGGCTCGGTTCGTTAAGAATTCAGCTCGGTTCGTTATGGTCAAAGCTCGGCTCGGTTCGTTTAGGTCAAAACTCGGCTCGGTTCGGTCAAAGTTCGGCTCGGTTCGGTTCGTTTAACAACCCTAANTTGGTGGAGGTGAAAGGGAAGTGAGGGTTCATAGAGTGGAGGAGTTTAGAGGAGATGTCAGAGGATGGAGGAAGTTTCAATGCTATGTTCTGGTGGAGAGGTTTGTGTTGAAAAGAATGGATGGAAATTTGGTAATGACTTGTGATTTTTTTCATACTCAGCAGCTCAAGTGCCTGTGGACGTGAAACTCTGTTGGTTTCTTGTTTCTTCAACTGATGTTCAATAGTTAAAGTCTGACTGATCTTTCTGCACGGCTCTTTGTTTGCCTTTTCTTGATTTCATTAGGTCATGTAAACTTTAGTTGTGTATTTCATTAGATCCACTGCTGCTTTTATTTTATGCTAATTGATTTACTGTTTTTTTTCATTTTTGTTAAATGATCTACTGCTTTTTAAATTTTTTGTTAAATTATCTACTAGGGTTGTTCAAGGTTCGGTTTGGTCCGGATTCATCAATTTTTCGAACCGAACCGATATTAGCGGTTTTTTAAATTTAAAAACCAAACCGAACCAACTAAATTTAAAAACCAACCCAAACCAAACCACTTAAGAACGGTTGGGTCCGGTTTCAAACCACGGTTTGACTTCTAATTAATATTCTATAAATTAATTATCGTATTTAAAAATTATGAGTAATACTTTTAAGTCATATGGAATCATAATTTCAAAAAAAATAATTTTTCCATAATCTCGAATGTTTTATGCTGGATCGAAAAAAACTCAATGATTTTATTTTTAACACTTTCATATATTTTAATAAAAAACTTACATGAAATTCTAATATATTTAATTTCATATCGATAAGAAGTAGCCTAAAAATCACCGAACCATTTACAAAATTTTGACAAAGCAGAATTTTAAATTTTTATTATAAAAGAAAGTTATTCTTAGATTTAAAATATTTAATATTTAATTAATTATATTAATATATATTATTTATTTATTATATATAATATTTAAACAGCCCGATCCGGATTAACCACTAAATAATTTTTACAAATCATAACCAAACCATTTAAGTCTATGTAATCCGAAAACCGAATCATTAATAACGGTTATTACCGAGATACGATTTAAGTGGTTGAGATTGTTTTGGGTCTAAAAGCACGGTTTGGCATGAACACCCCTATTATCTGCTGCTATTTTATTAAAATTTTGGATCCAACTTGATATCTGGCAAAAAGTCCAAGTTTTCTATACGAAAAATAAGGGAACTTTAATATTGAAAATCGAAGCTAAATATTATAGAATCGACTCTAAATTAGATATTTTAAATGAATCTATTTTAATTTGAAAATTATAAACAAATAAATATATTAATTTAAGTATTTGAACTCTTAAGTACAAATAAGTCAAAACAGGTCTTGTATATATTTTTTTCAATTTTTAATTTTAGCACTTGTTTGAATCTAAGGAAAACATTTCAAAAAGTCTTCTAGTTGCTCTAATAAATAAAAATAATATCCTGCATTTAATTAACAAAGCTAAAGTTAATAAAAGAATAACAAGCTAGTTAGATTAGTCAACTCAATATATCATCTTTCGTTCAACATTTTCATTTACTCTAGATTGATAACAAGAAATTAAGAGTTCATTTTCTTTTAGGATAAAATCAAAACCAAATAACTTCTGTTTTTAAAATTGAAAACCGCAAACGAAACACACAATCAGTTCGGTTTCGATTATAAAACCGTCCCAATAAAAATAAAAAAAATACTTAATTAAAAATTGCATAAAATTTAAAATTACATTAATTGTCCTTCCAAAATAAGTCTACACAGTTTATAATAAATAACAAAAGTCCAATCAAACAGAGATAAATTAAAATTAAAAATACAATGGCAAGGAATGGAAGGAGAGCATGCTTGGCTTGGCTGCTTGCATAATCTTCCTGGTACAATGACTCTGCATGCATCCGCAAATTAAAAAAGACCAAGAGCATGTCAAAAAATATAAAACTTTAATGTTGCTTGTACCAAACGGACAAGTATGTAGATCTAAGTCTCTAACCTACTTAAGTGCGAATATCTACTGGACTATCAATTATATATGTGCAAGTATTAGTTTAACCGTCCCATTAGTTAAGCCCAAGACTATTTATATTTTACGAATCTTATTCTAATAAAAATAAAATTAGAATAGAAACGATAAACTCGACCCAATCCACAATATTTTAAATAGTCCGGTCCAAATTCTTACATGTATCATAGTCTCGCGCGTGTGTACAACTATCACTTGTAGTATGTGTGGGTCTGATGCCGTGTTATCAATTACTCCGTCTCCGAAAATATTTCATGTTTTGACTTTTTATACTGTTCATTATAAGTGATTGATTACTAATTTACACATAATTTATAAGATAAAATATAGTCACGAGTGATTTTGTTTGATTCGTATTTGTGAGTACTTTAATACAGTAAAATTTTTATATTTAATACTAATACGAAATTAAAGATATTAACGATCAAAAAGCGTGTGTTGGCAAACGCACACATGATTAACAGAAAAAGTAATAAGAGACGGAGAGAGTAAAAAAATTCAACCTCGAAATTGAAAACCACAAATAAAATTATATACAGTAATTTTCATCCATCACATCTCATCACTAACTTTCCTTGCTACACTTTTTCTATTAATCACTTGATTCTTCTACCCACTTCCATTTATATTTACTACTACTACATTCATCCGACTTAAATACGTATAATACCATTTTGAAGGAATTATTTTATTTATTTATATTAAAATTTAATATAAATATATATATCTAAGTATAAACTGTCAAATCTAAATATAAATCACTAATTTTTAACGTCTATATTTTGCAATTAGTGATTACTATACTGTAATAACTGCAATCACTGAATCGTATTTAAAAAATCACTAATTTGTATGCTAGGAATCACCATTTTATATTACAAAAAACACCAAATATGCAGTATATACTTCTTTGTCTCTTATTTTTCGATCTCTCTTTCTACTTAATAGATATAAACTATGACATCTATAACAACCATCGTGTCCATTTAATATACTATTTAATATACTACTTCCCATCGTTTCTCTTCATCAGAATTCAAAATTTAAAATTTAACATTCAAATAACAAGAATAATTAATTAACAACCTCTTCTAATCCAAACCACATTAAATGATTTTATTTCTCCAGAAAAAATGACAACACTTCCCCGGAAGAAGAAGATAATGACATTTATAGCAAATAGGGTGCATAAATCAATTTATTAATAAAAAAGAGAAAAATAGGTATGCCATGAATAGAGAAAAGTATATAGATATGAAGTTAAAGAGATGAAGCGAGGAGAGAGGGAGAAAAGCATACTACCTCCGTCCCACTCAATTGTTATTTTTTCGGGTAAAAGGTCCGGCACGTATTATAAGGTGCATATAAAGTATAGTTCTATAACTTATTTTTAATTTTTTTTTCTGAATAAAAATTTAATGTTTAAATTTTTATACTAGTAAAATAAATTATACTTGTTCTGTCGGTGTGTGTTTGATTTATTATACTAGTTCTGTATTTCCTGTATTATACTGGTTGTTAATTCTATGTTATTCTTGTTTTGACGCTTTGAATATTTGATTGAATATTTGAATTATTGTTGTGCTCTTATTTTGATATATGTGTATGACTATGTGCCCGTTTGGCTTAACTTATTTTCTGGAAATAAGTGCTTATTTCTCGGAAAAGTAAGTATGTATGTACTTTTTCTGAAAATAAGTAACTTATTTCCAATTTTGAAAATCATATTTGGTTTTAAAATTCTTAAATAAATATTTATCTAAAAAAAATTGAAAATATGTAAAAAAAAACAAAATAAGCTACTTATTTTAAATTTAAGCTACCCCGAACGGGGCCTATATGTGTATCTATATGCGAGTGATGACATATGTTGGAATTTAATTTTGATACAATAGTATTTTTAGGTCATAATGAGTATACTATATATGGAAAGTCTATATTAGTTTTAATGTGTATTAGGTTGATTTTTTTTTCCTGAATTAAAATATGTAATTTATATTTTAATTCAAAAAAAAAAATTAAAAATAATAATTTTTACTACGCGGTAAAAACACTTAAAAGTGTGTGCCAAAATTCAAAACAACTTATAAAAAATGGATGGAGTATAATATATATATTCGAGTATTCTAAAATTATTGGAACTATTTAAAATAAATATGACCTAATATCAGAATGATAAAATTTATTCTTTACGGTATCATTGTAGAATTGTCTTTTACCGATGGTACCATTACATTTTTGACTTCTATTCATAGTACTCTCGAACTTATAGATTGTTATTTATGATACACTTTTGTTAGGAAAATATTAAGAAACATATATAACCTACAATATTGATACTAAAATGATGTTTAACAACAGTTTTCACCATATTGAATAATGTATGATAAGATATTAATAATAATTGAAATAAATATATTCGTAACGTTTAAGGAAAAAGTAAATATTTAAAGAAATTCTTTTTGATACCATCACAAAATTGACTTTTACCAATATAACTTTAAGATTTGGTATTTTCTTAACATTTGCAAACAGAAATGTACCACGTATAACAATCGATAAGTTTGAGGTTAACACGAATATAAGTCAAAAATTTGATGATACCATTAAACGTATAACAATCGATAAGTTTGAGGTTAACACGAATATAAGTCAAAAATTTGATGATACCATTAATAAAAGTCAATTCTACAACAGTATCATAGCCATAGAGAATATCACTAAAATATCATTCCAATTCATTCGTTTTTATACGAGTCGAATACGAATTCCAGCCCAAATTATATGGATTCATATTCAGCCCGAAGAAAACAAAACAAATTAGTCGAAACCGGGCGGGCCGCATTAAAACCGAGCTGAATACAATCGCGGTTCAATCTCCGGTCCAATCATCCACCCTCGAAGCCCTAACTCTATATATACTCCCCCAATTACAAAATATACTCCCTCCAATTTGCCGCACAGTTCTGCCCCCAAACACACACTCAAAACACACACAAACACTAATTCAATTATAATCCAGTTTTGGAGGCACAAAACATGGTGGATCAAGATCAACACTGGCTACTCAACTGCTTAAATGCCACTCTCGACACTAATCAACAAGTTCGATCTTTCGCTGAGACGTCTTTACATCAGGCCTCGCTTCAACCAGGTCTCCTCCACTAATTATTTCTTTTTCTCGCTCTCCACGTAACAGATACAATGTATTTTTTAGTCTCGATAAATTAATACGGAGTAAAATTTTCCGGTTCCGAGGATATTATTTATTGGTGTTTTTACTGTGTGTTTATAAACTATATCTGTTTTTACTGCATTTAGTTTTTATAACTGTAATTTTAACCGTTGGATCGTTATTACTTTTTTATTGTTGTATGTTTTACCTTGCTTAATTAGTGTTATATTCCGAAACGCTATGCTTGTTTAGAGTTGTTATTTAATTACAGTAGATTTTGTTAATTACTACGTATTCTCGATTTATAGTTAATGTTGTATCGTTTATGACGTGTTGTTTACTATGCTGAATTTGTTTTGTATAAATAATGTTATTTGAACATTGAACCGGTTGTTAAGACTAATTACGGTGTATTCTTTATTAAGAAGATTAAGATAGGAATGATATGTAGAATGCGTTAAGTTCTATGAACTTGTCTTGATTAGCTAAAGAGCTGATGAAGATTGTATGTTGGAACTGAGGTTGGTTATTGTTTTTGAAGGTTTCGGGAGTGCACTGTGCAGGATTGCTGGGAATAGGGAGCTTCCGTTTGGATCACGCCAGATATCCTTTTGTGATAACCAAAATTAATTAGAAGTTTTGTTGCGTTTTGTTTTAATAGAAGATGGTGAACTAGAATGTCAAAGAACTTTTAGGGCTTGTGTTTTTTGTTTCATGCATTCCTTGTTAGACTTAACATGTTCTACCTAGCTGCAGTTCTTTTAAAGCAGTTCATTAAGAAACATTGGCAGGAGGATGAAGAAAATTTCGAACATCCCGTGGTTTCTATTCAAGAGAAGGTTATATTATATAGTACTCCTGTTTGTTAGAATTTTATGTATTTTTATATCCTCTATCTGTTTATTTTTGAACTTTTAGCTGCTGAATTGTAATTTTATGGNAATTTCGAACATCCCGTGGTTTCTATTCAAGAGAAGGTTATATTATATAGTACTCCTGTTTGTTAGAATTTTATGTATTTTTATACCCTCTATCTGTTTATTTTTGAACTTTTAGCTGCTGAATTGTAATTTTATGGATAAATTTTCTTCCTTAGAGTTAATTAAACCATTGTACAGGAAACTATAAGAAGTCTTCTTCTGCTGTCACTGGATGATAACCATAAAAAGATATGCACNATAAATTTTCTTCCTTAGAGTTAAACCATTGTACAGGAAACTATAAGAAGTCTTCTTCTGCTGTCACTGGATGATAACCATAAAAAGATATGCACAGCAATTAGTATGGCTGTTGCATCAGTTGCACAGTATGACTGGCCAGAAGATTGGCCAGACTTACTGCCGTTCCTCTTGAAGTTGATAAATGACCAGACTAACTTGAATGCAGGTAACTCTTTTCTTATGTATAATATATTAAATAATAATCAAATTAAGATTGACGCTCCTCAATGTCCTTTTTATTATGATCTTTACGTAGGATCTCTGTATAAAGCATGGAAGTTCCATTAAATATATTCATATTTGATTACTTATTGATTAAAGTTTAAGCTTGGTGTTGTATTTGTGAATTTCTATCTCTTGCTGCCTCACATGTGTGGATAGGTTATACTATAGCGTTCTTCCTTATATTGGTCCGGTGTAATTTGTTGCAGCCCTTGTATAGAATTTTTCATATTATTGTTTTTCTTGTCTATATTATGACCTCTATTGGGTAGTTTGATTGGGCGTCAGTTCCGGATCATGTGAATGACTTTATGCACCACTAGCTGTGTAGAAGTGTTGAGGAAAACATTTGGTATGACTATTACTCAATTCGTCAGTATGAAATAATTACAATGAGAATAATTGGTTGTTAATGTTTCTTCAAGCTCATTATGATGTACAGAGCACTGCTCATTATATCTGTTACTAGTTTGACCCATCTAATAGTATTGTGTATTGACAGGGTTTAGGAGATGAGATGACCCATTTTATTTTACTGTTGCCTTCATTGCTATCATGATGATATATGATCTTTTGAGAAAATAATGTACAATTTAATTTTCATATGCGAGAAAGCTAAGATATCCACTGATGGTTTGGTTGTGTGACTTGTGTCTGCGTATTTTTTTATGTCATGCCTGGTCATATACTTGACCATATGATCTTATATGATATTCTTGAACAGACAGGAAAGACATTTTAAATTTGTGTATGATTCTATTTAAATGGACTAACAACAAAAGTAGGTATTTAAAAAACATAAAAATTAACTCGTTATAATAATATTAAATTTGATGAATCTAGGTTATAAAATGCGGTCTCAAGATATAATTTGTTGTGGTCTTTTTCACTCTGTTGCTTCATGAGAGTATTATCAAGGTGATGATGTGCCATGAAACATATATAAACTCTAATTATAAAATTTATGCAGTCAATGGGGCTCTAAGATGCTTGGCACTTCTGTCATCGGACTTGGATGATACAGTTGCCCCCACACTAGTGCCTGTTCTTTATCCATGTTTGTATACAATTGTGTCATCTCCTCAGGTCTGTCTATTATATGTGGATCTCTCCATTATATGTTAAGCTATTAAAGCAGTTTTTAATTTTCTTTGACTGCATTTGCATGTATTATGAAAGACTACCATAATATTGGTTTGAAAGTTATTGAACCTGGCCGAGATAAATGTTTAGGGCGGAGGTACCTTGCCAATTAAGCTCTTCAAGTCTCCAACTAATTATAGATACAAACCTCTAGATTTGTGTGGTTTTTTTTATAAATATGTTGACTTCTATATACTGCAAGGAGAAGTTGAGTAAAGTAAACTAAATTATAGATAAAATTAGTATTATCATGCAATATTAATATTAATATTAATTAGTAAATATTTCAGTCCTATATATTTTACATTCATAATATGATATTAAGTTGTGTTAATACTGAATTACGTGTACCAGATATTATATTATATTTATTTATTTATTAGTTTTATATTAAAAGAATTGCATACTATTACTAGTATTTGTGGTTGTTATGATTCTTTTCGTACTGTTACTAATTTTTAATATTGTTATACTTACTATAGTATTCTTTTATAAATTAGATTTGTGCTCTTAAAGCTTTTACACATAAGTTCGAAGTGCATACTTAATATTATCTCTGATGTATCATAAAATTTTGCAACTTAGTCTTATGAAGGCTTGATATATGATTCATCCTGTTATTATTTTTTATTTGGTATTTCATTAGTTTGTAGAGTAAGTGAGATGATTAGTATATTGTTTATGGTTGTCCATGCTTACAGCTTACCCTAAGTTATTATCATCTTAGGGTGTGCACGGTTGCACCAAGACTCTAAGAGTGTGCAAATATTACTGCCCTTTTCATTTCCTTTATTATTAATACATGAATAAATATCTTATGCAGATTTATGATAAACAATTGCGTGCGAAGGCACTTTCGATTATTTATTCTTGTACCTCTATGTTGGGGGTTATGAGTGGCGTATACAAGGTATGTTTTAGCTCTCTCTTTTTAGTTGATAAATTACCAGGGTTGTATTGTTCTATTCTTTCTTAATAGAATAATTGTTGATCTATACTTTTAGGCTGAAACAAGTGCGTTACTGTTACCAATGCTTAAACCTTGGATGGATCAATTTTCCTCTATCCTTGACTTGCCGGTTCAACCTGAAGATCCTGATGATTGGAGCATTAGAATGGAGGTTGTGTTTTATAGCTTCGTGTATGTATTTTTTCCAGGACTTTGATTCTAACATTTTGTTTACATCAGGTTTTAAAGTGTTTGAATCAGTTTGTTCAAAATTTCCCAGGACTTATTGAATCTCAATTCATGGGTGAGCTTGTGGCCTAAGCTTATTTATAATTTAATAGTGGCAGTTTCAATAAGCTACAAGAGTAATACATGCCAGGAGTTGATATGTTGTTTCAGGAATTATGGGGCCGATATGGCAGACATTTGTGTCCTCACTTAGAGTGTATGAGCGATCAGCACTTGATGGTTTAGATGATTCCTATGATGGGCGATATGACTCTGATGGTGCTGAAAAAAGCCTAGAGTCATTCATTATCCAAGTAGGTCGATTTATTATGATGTTCATCTTCTATCTGGTCATACTAACTAACTTATGGTGAATGAAATTTGTTAAGATCATAATAGAGCACATTGATATTGGAAATTTTAATTTTTTTAGCTTTTATATAAGAGGTTATGTGCTCCTGCCATTGACCCAGAAAATTTATAGTGTTAAGCATGGCTTTGGCTATTAGCAACCGACAATTATTTCTGTTTTTTGTTTGGGTTATTTCTAATACCGTTGAGTATCTTTCATGCAGTTATTTGAGTTCCTCTTGACCATCGTGGGCAATCCAAGATTTGTCAAGGTGTGTCTCTGAATTTCTACTAAAAAGACTGAACGGTCAATTGTTTTCGATCTGATAGTAATTTCAGGCCTTTTTATGCAATAATATTCATGTGACAAATATTGCTAGGTTTTTGGAAATAATATCAGTGAGTTGGTTTATTACACTATTGCTTTTCTCCAAATGACTGAACAACAGGTAAACAGCTTATCTCTATGCAATTGCTGTTTTCATCAAACATGTAATTATGCCTTCTGAAAGCCAGCCAGCCAGCCAAGCCGTTATTATTAACTTCGTGTTAATGACATACCTGTTTCTTGTCTAGATTCATACCTGGTCATTGGATGCCAATCAGTATGTTGCAGATGAGGATGAAAATACCTACAGTTGCCGTGTTTCTGGTAAGTTATTTGCATATCTCTTTTAGTTTTGGTCTTCTTGGACAACACCTGCCCCCTCTTCCTTTTTGTTTGTTTCTTCCTACCATACTATGTATTACAAAATATCTTCTTTGAAGTAGGTCTGACTTCTGAGGTTCGGAATCTATTCTGCCTTTAATGTAGGATTCTTTTAGTTAAGCGATTCATGTTATGACAGTCCTGGACTTCACTTGAAATGGATTCAATCTTTCTTTTTCTTAATATGTGATGTTGACATTGTTATGAGTTCCTCCATTTCATTTTAATTATTCACATTCAATATACAGTGAGTTATGGGCCACAATATGCANTTCTGCCTTTAATGTAGGATTCTTTTAGTTAAGCGATTCATGTTATGACAGTCCTGGACTTCACTTGAAATGGATTCAATCTTTCTTTTTCTTAATATGTGATGTGGACATTGTTATGAGTTCCTCCATTTCATTTTAATAATTCACATTCAATATACAGTGAGTTATGGGTCACAATATGCTGCAAAAAGGTATTTCTTTATGTTGTTCAAGGTTTTCTTTTTTACTATCTAACTTGCATCCATCGAGAAGTCTAGGGTATTTTCTTATAATGGTAAATGCTGTCGTAAGGTGGGTTATAGAGTTAACACAAGTTTGGCCGCAATCCTGTTTGATTTGGTTTGGTTTAGTATAGTACTTGAATGGCATATCAGATAAGGTGGGAACTTTTGTTTTGTATCTGTGGCAGCTAGTAATTTACTAAAAATTGATGAAATGTTCTTCTTTTTTTTCCATTGCAGATGCATGTCATAACCAGGATATCTTGGTTTATCTGATGGTTACTGTTGCTTTTATGGTAAACGTACATGTATAATAAATATGTATCTTATTTGCAGGTTCCCTTTTACTGGAAGAAATTATTAGCTCATGTGGTACAGAGGGAATTAATGCTATAGTTGAAGCAGCTAGAAAACGCTTTGTTGAATCTCAACAAGAGAAGGTTGCTGGTTCTTCTGGCTGGTGGAGAGTAAGTGAAGAGTTAGGATAAAACATTGATGTAAGAAATGGCAAAACAACTTTTTAATACAAAGAAGTTGCATCTGACTGAAATATGTCAGGCTGCATTATTCTCGAATAAACGAGTTATGATGCTCAGTGAGAAGGAATTTCTTTTACAAACATCATCTTAGAACCAAAAAATTAGGTTACGTTGTTGGCTGGTTCTAAATCTTTGAATGGTCCTTGGGAGCATAATTTGTCCTCTATCCCAAGCTGTTGATAGTNTTTTTTTTCCATTGCAGATGCATGTCATAACCAGGATATCTTGGTTTATCTGATGGTTACTGTTGCTTTTATGGTAAACGTACATGTATAATAAATATGTATCTTATTTGCAGGTTCCCTTTTACTGGAAGAAATTATTAGCTCATGTGGTACAGAGGGAATTAATGCTATAGTTGAAGCAGCTAGAAAACGCTTTGTTGAATCTCAACAAGAGAAGGTTGCTGGTTCTTCTGGCTGGTGGAGAGTAAGTGAAGAGTTAGGATAAAACATTGATGTAAGAAATGGCAAAACAACTTTTTAATATAAAGAAGTTGCATCTGACTGAAATATGTCAGGCTGCATTATTCTCGAATAAACGAGTTATGATGCTCAGCGAGAAGGAATTTCTTTAACAAACATCATCTTAGAACCAAAAAATTAGGTTACGTTGTTGGCTGGTTCTAAATCTTTGAATGGTCCTTGGGAGCATAATTTGTCCTCTATCCCAAGCTGTTGATAGTGCCTTAAGACAAGCAATAATTATACTGTGATGCATAGTCATATTTCTACTTTCACTGATTCTAAATTGTCTACTAGGTGAGAAAATGAACTCTGAAAGCTTTGTAAAAGAGTAAAGTTTATCCTAGCCCAAATTTGAATAAAGGTCTGTCATCAGAAACCCAGGAATGCTTATTATTGGAGAGATACCACTGATTCATAAAATTGAAAGTTGATACTTGATAGGGGAATAAGGTAGTGACTCTCATTTGTTCACCGTAAATTTATATAGCTCATACTCATAGCTGTCACTTGGTCTTACGAATTGATATTACTTTGCTTAGATATATATGATCATCTATGCACATTGATCTTTTTTCTTTCCCGTCTAATTCAGAAAGTATTTTGGCAGATGAGGGAGGCAAATCTTCTGGCTTTGACTTCACTGTCTGAACAAGAGGTGTGACATTCATTGATAATATCTTTTCTAAGTTTAAATGTTTTTATGATTTTTAAATATTGCTATCATTCTTAAGCAGCGATTCAATTAGTTATGCCCTTATCATAGGGTCTATATTTGATTTCGGTTGTCTGAACTTTTTGGTTACTGTAATTCTGTGTAGATTTCTCTGCTTCCTGGATGCACTTTAGGGAACCTTTTAGATCAAATACTTTCAGAGGACATGGCAACAGGTGTTCTGTTTTGTTCTGCTAAATTGTTCATATCGTTGACTACTTGACCCCTTGGTAAGTTATTTATTGTCTTCTATGCAGGGGTACATGAATATCCGTTTCTCTATGCTCGCATGTTTTCAGCTGTTGCTAACTTCTCAACTGTGGTAAGCGTCTTAATCTATTCTTTTATGGAAGTTGAATTGTATAGCGAGATTCTTTCTTTATTTTTTACCCATTGTTCAGATCAGTAATGAAGTAGTCGAGCAGTTCCTTTATGCTGCTATTAAGACAATTGGCATGGATGTGTAAGTGTCTATCTCAGTACTATATTTTGTACGACAAGTGATTTTTGTCTTAATATGTTAATGCTATCCTTGTAGGCCCCCACCTGTAAAAGTAGGTTCTTGTCGAGCACTTACACAGCTATTGCTTGATGCAAACATTGGAATTATTCTGCCTCATTTTGTAAATCTGTTTTCTTCACTTATAGATCTGCTTAAGCAGGTAAGTGTGACACCTTAATAAAGCTGTTTTTCATTATCTTGATGTTTGCGGTAATGGTTGAAGTGTTTCTCTGCTACCTAGGCATCTGACGAAACAATGCATCTGGTACTTGAAACACTGCAAGCAGCAGTAGAGGCAGGTTCGTATTAGATACTATTATATTTCTTTGTTTATTATTGTCTTAGTTTTTTGCTGCACGAGTCATTAGCGTAATATTGTAACTTTCTTTTCACCCTTTTCTATTGTTCTTGTCGTAATTATAGGCCATGAGACAACAGAGTTCATGTCGATAGAGCCACTTATCTCTCCTGTCATCCTTAATATGTGGGCTTTGCATGTTTCAGACCCTTTTGTTAGCATTGATGCTCTTGAGATATTGGAGGTAATCATTGAGCATTGTCGATAATTTTATTGGTCTGCGAATTTTAGATATTCCCTGAATCGCTCTTAATTGTCCCTTTGACTTTTCTTTCCATGCTTTAATATTTACAAAAAGGTATGCCTACACACTGTTGCCTCATTTTTTTGGCTGAGAATGAAAAGATAAACAGAAATGTTTATTCAAAAAAAATATGAAAAGAATATTATGTTTAGATGTAATATATAAACTAGCTGTTTTGCTGGACAGCTTTATGATTCTTTTCTGTTGCTTCTACATTTAGATGTATTTTTTTCTTTGTAAATTAATCTTACTATAAAAACTACTATTCTCAATGATCTATGAATAATCAGTTAGAATCTATGTATCTTTTTGTGTATATATGTAGGTATGCTTTTACGAGGTACTATATATCCTTAATATTGAACTAAGCACCTCTATAATGGTTCTTTTTCATTTTTTCCCCAGGCAATAAAAAATGCTCCTGGATGTATACATCCCCTGGTTTCTCGAATTTTGCCTTGTATTGGACCGATCCTAAATAAAGTATGATATCTGGTATTACTCACATTGCATTAAAGGTGCATCTATAGTGGGTTATCTGTAAATAATGCATTTGGTTGACATTGTTTCAGCCTCAACATCAACCTGATGGTTTGGTTGCTGGTTCACTTGATCTTGTGGCAATGGTATTGAAAGTAAGTTATAATTTGCTACTCTTCTTGTCACTAAAATGTCTCAATCTTTGCACGATTGTTATTCACACCGATGTTTGTTTCTAGATATAGATATGATCATCTTTTGCATTTTCTCAATTTTAACTAATCGACATTTTGTGTGAAATGCTTTAGAATGCGCCTAGTGATGTGGCCAAAGCAGTATATGATAATTCCTTTGATTCTGTGGTACGGGTAGTCCTGCAAAGTGACGATCATAGTGAAATGCAGGTAATTACTGTTTTCAACTGTGTATAGTATTGTATAATATAATATGCGCTTCTTGGCAGGAATCTGATTGTTGGATATTTTGTATTGTAATTGTTCATTATGTTTCATAATGCTGGCAGAACGCAACTCAGTGCTTAGCTGCCTTCCTGTCTTGCGGAAAACAAGATCTGCTTTCTTGGGGAGGTGACCCGGGTTTTACAATGAGGAGTTTGCTTGATGTAGCTTCAAGGTGGTTTTTTGACTCCTTCAGTTTTCTGAGAAAAGATTAGGACCTAGATCTTTGTCGCATGTGTTGTTCTGAATTTTTTAGAACTGAAATAAAGGATCAAGATTATTTCTGCTATATTAATTTGTAATTCATATTGACTAGAGTTTGCTTGATATAGCTTCAAGGTGGTTTTCGGCTCTTTTAGTTTGCTGGAGAAATATATAGGACCTAGATTCTTGTCTTGTGTCTCTTTCAAGAATTTTGTAGAAATAAAGGATCAAGAAAATATCTGCTAATTGAATTTGCTATTTCTTTTGAGTAGAGTTCGGCCATAGTTCATATAATTTCATGAATTCAGCACTTTCTTCAGCCACTCAGTGCGTCGTATTCTGGTACATATGGTTTGAATTATTCCCCACCTTTGATGATTTCTTATTAGATGATATAGAAAGTTAGAAACATAAGCTTCTTTTGGCATCTGATGTCAATGGATTGGTATTTTAAGACCTCCTTCCCCATAAGTCTGGAGTTCAAAATTTCCACGGCACCTTTTTGGACATTATGAGCTTATAATTTCTACAGTGGTTTATTTGTAATCCAACTTAACAAGCAAGGTTAAAGTTTTACTTGTTATTTTTGCACTTTATATAATATATCTGTATATATATTGATTGTTATATACTGGCTTCTCAATCAAGGGCAACATTTGGTTGTGCAGACTTCTGGACCCCGATCTGGAAAGCTCAGGGTCACTTTTTGTTGCAAGTTACATCCTTCAACTCATTTTACATCTGCCATCACAAATGGCACAGCATATTAGAGACCTGGTAGCTGCTCTTGTTAGGCGTATGCAATCTTGTCAAATTGCAGGATTGAAAAGCTCATTGATACTTATATTTGCTAGACTGGTATATTCCGAACTTTTAATGATGATCTTCTTTTCCTGTTCTTTAAACTTTGATCGTCGACAAGTACTGCTATCCCATTCTTAAGTTTATGAAAAACAGAACATTATACATTTGTATTTGAATTTTCATTTTTTTGTTAGCCAAGGAGTACCTTTAAGCTTTGTGTCAGTTTGAAGCTTGCCTTTCAGGTGGACATGGCAATATGTTAATTTATCTTTCCGATAGACTAGTAATAAGTGTTGGGTCATCTCATGTTAAAATTTAGGGTAGTGCTGTATCCAGAGTACTACTATTATTTTCAGAGTGATAATGTGAAGACACTTGGTCATTATAAAAGAGACTTCTTGGATAAAGAACAATGCTCTTGATTCAGCATCACCCTTCTTTCTATCCGCAACAGGATGTTAAATCATTTCTGGAAATCTATATTAACTTTCCCTATTACTGCAGGTTCACATATGTACACCACAAGTGGAGCAATTTATTGATTTAATGATCTCAGTCCCAGTTGAGGGCCATTATAATGCTTTTGCATATGTGATGGCTGAATGGTCTAAGCAGCAAGGCAAGCAATGTTCACTAAATTGTGATTTTTATTTACGTCGTTTCCTCAATACTTTGCTTGCTCTTTTTCTGTTTCAAACATAAATATTCCATATTATAATATTTGTTACACAAAGAAGCCTGAAACAATTAGTTGAAATACACAACCTAAAGACAAGTTATCATATGATAAGAAGCCTGCACCTGACTTTGTCAGTAAATACTCTTCTTGGCTTATATGAGTTTTATTAGGTATTCTAGTACTTAGAGTTTCATACAGAATTACAGCACACACATTTTCTTATTAGTTTTACCATTTCTTAATTGCTGAACCTGTTTGCTGAAGTAGTGCAGTAACTACTTCATTGCCTAAAAGATTATTCGTCATATTGTTGCTCGATGATTTTTGAAAATATGTAAACACAGTATTGATTTTGTGAGCTTTTAACAGGGTGGCGTTATCTACCATAAAAAGGGAAATTATTTCTATATTATTATCACAATCATCTCAGTGCTATTGAACACAGGGGAAATACAGGGAGCATACCAAATTAAAGTTACCACGACTGCTTTGGCTTTACTGTTATCAACCAGGCATGTAAATTTGGAAAAAGTTAACGTCCAAGGGCATCTAATTAAGGTGTGATTTCATTTGCCTGTGCACTTTGCATGTGTCAGATTCATTTCATGCAATTAATCTGTTTCTTGTAAAATCATTAAGTCCACTGCAGGAATCACCACTCGCTCAAAAGCTAAACTAGCTCCAGATCAGTGGACATTTATGCCTCTTCCTGCAAAGGTATCTACTGATCTTCTATTTGTTTGTGCAATATGAATTCCAGATATAGGCCATTGTCCAAGAGAAGATAAATTTGTGCAAGGCTAGTGCCACTGTATTGTTTGCCTGTTTAATAAATAAACTTCATCTTACACTATTCTTGTTCTTCTTTTGAGAATGATTGATGTATCTATCTATCTACCTATCTATCTATATGTATGTATGTATGTTTGTAATGATTCAAAACATTCCTTCAGCACTCTTCTATAAGATGGAAAATATAAGAAAATAAAAAGAATATGTATATATTTATGTACCAATGATGTGAAGCATATCTGATGGAACTGAACTCAATTAACTCGAAAAAATTGACTGGCTTAAAAGTATTCAATGGGAATGACAGATACTTGCTATCTTGGCCGATACACTTATTGAGATGAGAGAACAATTTGCAGCTGGTGCTGACGAGGTACTTAACTGATTCTCAAGGCTTACAACAATAGTTGACCAATTGATAGGGAAATCTTTATATCTGAAGCAATTTGTGTTGCAGGATAGTGAATGGGAAGAAGTTGAGGCAGAAGATGCTGAAACTGATCAAGATATTCTATATCCAGCAAGGGATGCGTTATCTGGTAGAGTCAAAAACAGCTATCTTGAGTCAATGGCAAAAGCCTTTAATGAGGTGTGTGGAAATGCCATATACTCGTATGCTTGGACGATGTACATTTTCTATATATTTAGAAACTCTAAAACTAAACTTTTTTTTTGTCCCTGTAAAATTTAAGGACCAGGATGATGACTTTGAGGATGAATTACTAAGTAGTGCTGATCCCTTAAATAAGGTGACTTCTTTGCACCCAGAACCTTAATTTAATAATTGATATTGTGGTCAATATCTCTATATAGACTTAAGTTTTATACTGAATTATGGCAGATAAATCTAGCAAGTTATTTAGTCGATTTTATTGTGAAGTTTTCTCATG
>QRFB01016002.1:1609-16603 GCA_008931105.1 Oenanthe javanica | reverse complement strand
TGTAATAAATGAACACAATGATTCAAGGAATATATGTCTTATATATAACTTGAAAGGGTTGCTACAACATTCATTACACTAGTACAACAGAAGTAAAGAGGGTAGTAAATGATACTAAGCTCTGTGAATACTCCCTCTCTCTCTTTTACAAGTGTTTCTCTTAATATTGCTCTCTTTAAAAAGTTACACAAGTACTTCTATTTATACTACTTGTAATCTATGACTTGTAGTCTTCAAAAGATAAGATATGAGTGGCCCAATGTTGTCCACGTAAATCTTATCTTGCCTTGAAAGCTTGGAAATCGGCCAACCAGATGATGCCATGTGTCATGTTGAAACTGTCCTCTATGTAGAACTTCTACATGGAAATTTCTACTTACGCTCTATCTCAAAATTAAGTAGAACTTCTACATAGGAATTTCTACATAGGAAATTCGAGATAGCTTCCTTCCTTGTGTACTTAGAAAATATTTCCACCTCCAGAATTTCTACTTGGCTCTAAGTAGAAACTTATCTAGAATTTCTAGATAGGAATTTCTACATAGGTTCCCTAGTAAGTACTTAGAGAAATTCTGGGCTTCAACTAGAAACTTCAATGCAACATCTTGAACTTGTGATTTCTTCTTGTCTTCTATATTCTTCAACAAGCTCTTGAACATGGATCTCTATTACTGACATAAACTTGCTATCAATGTCCTGACACTTGATGCAATGGTCTGGTTCATAAGTGACTAGTCTTGATAGGGTTCTTGCTTCTGAATAGATTACCATATTCAATTAGTAATGTGGCTTTCCAACAGTTGCTTTCCTGCTTCTTCACTTGAAATCAATTAGCCTTATTGATACTGATAGTTATGATCTTGATTCTTTAAGTTACAAATCACTGAGGCATGAACAACTTTGACTTGAACTTTTTCCAATGATTTCCTCTTTGATTGATCATAATTAACATGTTGCATTGTATCAATTACCTTGTCTTCATTTTGTATTGATTTCCTTGTGACTTTTTGTTCTTGATTGTCTTCCGGTTAAGTATCTTTTCTTTAGTTGAGTTACATAAGTTACAGTGTTACAAGTTTAGACACTCTGCCTTTCACAAGCAAAATGATAAAGCATGTTCAAGGAGTCAAGGATATCAGAACATCTCAGAGCAGTTTTATATACAAATGGAATGAAGTCAAATTTGAATAGAAAAAGTGAAGTTTCTATTTCGAGTTTTGTCCTATGAACAAGGGAAAATACTATTGTAAGTGAGATATGTGTTTTGGTATAAATACATATATCTCACAAACACTTTCTCTAATGCAACTAAACTTAACTTTTTTCAAGCATAGAAACACTAGCAAACTATTTGTTATTGTATATATTGAAGCTGGAAATATCTTCCAGTCAGTTGTAGCAAAACAAAAATTAATAAAATTAATTTTTGAAGTTAAACACCTTTCTTCATTTTCTTGATTACTGTTGTTTGAATTTGTTACTTGATATTATTACTTCTTGTTTGTTGTTAGTAAGATTAGTGATAAACTATCAAGTTGCATTCAACCCCCCCCCCTCTGCAGCATTCATACTGTTTAACAACTGGTATCAGAGCAGCAAGTTAGATATACATAACCTGAAAAGAACTAAACATGAGTGCACAGAAAGTATGCAGCATAAAAATACCTACCTTTGATAAAGAACACTACAACCTTTGGAAAAGAAAAATGATGTTGTTTATAAAAATAGCCAACCCACTTTACCCTGGAATTCTGGAAAATGGTCCATTCATTCCTCAAACATATGTACACCTGACACTACAGTAGATGGTGAAACAATACCAGCCTACTGGGTTCCTAAAAAAGTTTCAGAGTACACTGACACTGAAAGAAAAAATGTATCTCTGGATGATTGCTTATAATTTATCATCATTGAGGCACTTGACAATGTCATGTACAACAACATTGTCAACTGCACCAGTGCAAAACAAATAAGGGAAACCATTGAGATACTCTGTGAAGGAACATAAGAAGTAAAGGAAAATCAAAGACAGATTCTGGTGTCTCAGTATGAAGCCTTCATGGCTAAACCAAGTGAAGGGTTGACGAAGATGTTTGAGAGGTTTAACAGGTTGATAAATGACTTGCAGCTATATGTAAATTTTTATGACAAAAAGGAAGTAAACATGAAATTTATGTTGACACTTCCTAACAATCTAGAGCACAAGGTTTCTTCCATAAGATAAGGAAGAGATTTATCAAAAGTTTCTCTTGAAACTTTATATGGAAAACTTAAAACCTATGAGCTAGAGATGTTATAAAAGAAAACTATTCAGTCTGATCAAAGACGAAAAATGGACAACACATCAAATGCTCTAGTAGCTCAGGATCCACAGATGATGCAGCTCAATGAATCTCAACATCAACAGCAAATCAAAATTGAATAAATCACAGATGAAGATGAAAGTGTGATTCTGGAACTCAAGGATGGTGATGAAGATAAGTTCTACACTTTGGAGGAACTGGACAACATGGAGAACAAAACAATGGCCCACATGGCAATGAAGTTCTCCAACTTGAGATTCAAGAAGAACAAAGCTTTCAAACCTAGAGGACAAAGCTCCAGGTTCAACAAGTCAAATATTTCAAAACCTGGAGGAAGTGGAAAAGGTGGATAGAAAACAGGTATGGTGGATAGATCTAAGATAAGGTATTACAACTGTAGTGAAATGGAGCATTTTGTAACAGAATGCAAGAAGCCAAAACAAGTTAGGATAAATGACAATAATTATGAGGAACTCAAAGCAAAGTATGAAACCTTGCTCAAAAAGTAACAAGGAAGAACTTTTGTGGCTGAATGAAAGTGTTGGGAAGATTCTAATGATGAAGAGGAGGAAGAATATGGAAATCTTGCTCTCATGGCAAATCTGGAGAGGGTTCATCCACTTCATCAATTCAGGTATCCATTCTTACTACGGTTGATATGACTATATCTCAGTATAAGAAAATTGTTGAAAGTTTAAGTTCTGAAATTTTTAATATCCATACAAGCATGTTAGTTGCTAATGAAGAGATTATCAAACTGTCTAGTGCTAATGAGTCATTTAGAATTAAGAATCATGAACTAGAACTTAAACAGAATGCTTTTGAGTCCTTACAACAAGAAAATGAGATTCTTAAAAACAAGATAGTTTGTGCTTCCCAAATTGAGGAATTTCTCAGAAAATAGATTTCTGAGAATGAACTCAAAATCAAGGCTTACGAGAATTCTTCTTCCCTATTAAAATCATACCATAATGATAATACTGAAAATCAAAAAGTAGGTATAGGTTTTAACTATGAGAAGAAAAGTGGAAAGAAACATGTTGTAGAGGAAGACATCAAACCCTCAAACCTTCCATTCTAAAGAAAGTTAAGAATCCCATGTTCAAAAAGGCAGAATTTGAATTTGATGAGGAAGTATTAGTAATCAAACAAGAGATAGATGATAAGGATAATGAAACTTTCACTAAGTCCCTTAAGGCAAAGATACTGTCAAAATCCCCAAGACAATTAGTTTTGACCTTGACAGTAACAAGAGTTTAAAAGATGCTGTCAATACTGGCAAGACAGTAAGTTCAGAATCTGCTGTGAAGACTTTGAGATCAAAACTTACTGTCATGACCCTCTCATCTAAAACTACTGTCAACAACAGTAGACAGTAACTTCTAAACATACTATCATAAAGACTAAGAAGAACAGAAATGGAAAATTATAAATAAATAAGAAGAACAATTTTGGCTATATTCATAATGCTTCTAGAAAATTGTGCAACAATTGTGGATCATCTAGTCATCTAACTCATGTCTGCAACAAAAACAAGTCTAATGTCAAGAATACTACCTATGTTAGTGGAAATTTACACATCATGCCTTTAAAAAATAAACAAGTAACTCACTGTGGTGATTTTGATTGCATTTCATGTAAAATGAACTTGATGAGTATGTGCTTTAATATGCCTTTTGCTAATAATCAAGAATGCCTACATAAGAATGATAAAACTGAAAAGGCAAAGACTTCAAGTCCTCCTAAAGTTAGGATGGACAAGCCACCCAAGAACATGCTATCAAACCAGTACTAAAAACTAAATGAGTAGCTACAAAAGTCTTGTTAAAAGCAAAAGAAAGAATTACAACTGATCCAACTTCAAACTGTGATCTAACTAAGCAAAATGGACCCAATGAAAGTTGGGTAGCAAAAGTAACTTGAAATATTTGCTTTGTAGGGAAACATGAAAAATAAAAGTATCATATGGATCATTGATAGTGGATGCTCAGGACACATGACAGGTGATAAAGTCCTGCTATCACAGTTCAAGGAAATGAGTGGCCCTTATATAACCTTTGGTGACAACAACATTGGTTTCACAATGGGATATGGCATACTGGAAGTTGGAAATTTGAGAATAGAGAAAATTGTTCTAATAAATGGTTTGAAGCACAATTTATTGAGTGTAACTCAATTTTATGAATGAGGATTTCTAGTGAGCTTTGATCAAGAAAGATGCTCCATTGTCAACAAGAAGACAGGAGAAGAAGCTCTTCAAGGAGTTAGAAAAGGAAGCCTTTTCATAGCTGACTTAGACTCTGTAGGAAAAGACAAAGTCTACTGTTTCTACAATAAGGCTTCCCCATCTGAAAGTTGGTTGTGGCACAAGAAACTTTCTCATTTTAACTTCAAAGTAATGAATTATCTAATGAAGAGAAAATTATTGAAAGGGATTCTTCAACTTGAATTCTGTCAAGAAGGATTATATGAGGATTGCCAAAAAGGGAAGCTAAGAAGAGCTACACACAAAAGCACTCCTAGTGGCTCAATCAATGAAGAATTTCAACTGATTCACATGGATTTATTTGGTCCTGTGAATGTGCAATCACTGGCAAGAAAAATATATGTTTTAGTGATAGTTGATGATTTCTTAAGATACACATGAGTGAGGTTTCTAGCATCCAAGGATGAAGCTGCACAAGAGATCATTGATTTGGTAAGGGTTCTTGACAAGAATCCCAAGTACAAAGTGCATATTTTAAGAAGTGATAATGGTACTGAGTTCAAAAACAGTATCATGAATGATTTCTGCAAAGACAATGAAATCACTCAACAATTCTCTGCACCAAGGACACCTCAGCAAAATGGTGTTGTGGAAAGAAAGAACATAACTCTCATTGAGGCTACAAGAACAATGCTGAGTGAAGCAAAACTTCCTACATATTTCTGGGGTGAAGCAATCAATATAGTCTGTTATACTCAAAATAAGACGGTAGTCAACAAGGCCTATGGAAAGACACCTTATGAATTGCTCACAGGAAGGAAACCAATTGTCAATTATTTTCATGTCTTTGGAAGCAAGTGATACTACATGTAAGATTCAACTGAGATCAAAGAAAAATTTAACACTAAAGCACTTGAAGGAATCTTTATGGGGTATGTCATTGACATGACTGCATACAGAGTCTACATCATTGATAACAAGTCTGTGGAGGAGAGTGTAAATGTCACCTTTGATGAAACTAAATTTCCTGGAATTGAAGGAAGTCAAGAAACAGAATCATTAGCCTTTCAAAATCAAAGTTATCTAGAAGAGATTGATGAAGATTCTCCAAGATTTGATCACACAATTTCTGGTCCAACAATGGTTCATAACCAATCTAGAAAAAATGAAGGAACTGCTTAAACAACTGATCTTTTTGGGAATGTTCCAATGAATAGTGGACTTGAAGAAATTGATGTTGTCAACAGTGCAAGAGCAAATATGTTGTAAATCAACAAGGTGTTGAAGACTCTAGTGATTCTCTAAGAAGAACAAAATGGAACATAGATCACACAACTGATTTAATCATTGGTGATCCAGGAACTGGAGTCAAAACAAGAAGAAATGTTGACAATGAATGCATGTACTCTTGTTTCCTTTCTCAAACAAGAAGAAACTCCAATCTCAACAGCTACTCAACTTGACAAGGATAAAAAAAGGTGTAAAATAAAATGTATAGAGGAATGATTGGCTCTCTCTTCTACCTAACAACTATAGGCCTGATATGATGTTTGCAACAGGGTTGTGTGCAAGGTTCCAATCTGATCCAAAGGAGTCTCACTTAATGATTGTAAAAAGAATTTTTAGATACATAAAAGGCACTCAAAACTTAGGCCTTTGGTATCCTAAAGACTCTGGTTTTGACTTAGTTGGATATTCATACTAAGACTATGCAGGGTGCAGAATAGACAGAAAAAGTACAACATGAAGATGTCAATTTTTGAGAGAAAGATTGGTTTCATGGTTTATCAAGAAGTAGCATTCAGTGTCAAATTCAACTGCAGAGGCTGAATACATTGCAGCTGGTAGTTGCTGTGCTTAGTTACTTTGGATGAGGAATAAGCTATTAGACTATGGGTTGATTCTGCAAGGAATTCCAATATTTTGTGACAACACTAGTGCCATAGCAATTTCTGAGAATCCTGTTCAACACTAAAAAACTAAGCACATTGACATCAGACATCATTTCATTAGAGAGCATGTGAAGGTAGGCACAATAAAGCTGATCTATGTGCCTACAGAGAAGAAACTTACAGATATTTTCACCAAACCATTGGATGAAAAGACATTCAATAGGCTAATTAATGAATTGGGTATGTTAAATTTATCCTGTTAATGTAATTCTGTTTAGTTGATCAAAAATTTAGTTAACTGAATTTCACTGTGAATTAATGATATCTTGCGGTGTTTTGAGTTCTGTCACAGTGGTAAAACATGATGATATTTTCCTGAGAGGTTAACTAATTTATTTTTAAGTAACTTAATTTATATGCGGTTAATAAAAAGTACTGTCAAGGTTCTTGACAATATGTTTTATCCATACTTTCATATAGTAATAAGTTACTGTCAAAATCTGTGAAACTTACTATCACATGATTGAGAAGTCTTGACAGTATAGTTCGCGGGACTGAAACTTACTGTCAAATCCTATGGAACTTACTGCCAAAATATTGAGAAGTCTTGACAGCATATTATGCGGGACTGAAACTTACTGTTAGTATCTATTGATAATATAGTTTCTAAAATCTCCGCATAACATACTATCAACAGTTAATATTAGGGTTATTCATTTATTTTATATATTCTTTAACCTCTAATGTTACTGTCAAGAATGTTTGTGATTTTTAGCGCATGAGTTACTATCAAGAGGCAATTGGATTAATAGTTACAACTGTCATTTAAATCGATTAAAATTCAGTTTTGATAACTTTTTCATATTATATATATACAAACAGCTTAAATCTCTCACATTCTTTAATTTTCTTTTAAACTCTCAATTCTCAAACGCCCTAAAAACCCTCTATTTTCTCTAGAACTTCTTCTCTAAACCGTTCTTCAATTCTAAATCTTCAAAATCTTAACCATGTATGGACCACAAATCATCTGTACTCTTACCTAAACCAATTTCACCACAATGGCTTATGTGGGTGAAGCTGGTGAAGCCTTCAAACCGTTTGTTGGCTTCATGAAGAACTCGTACCTGTCATTTGCTCTCAACAACAGTCCAATGCTGGAAATCCCAAGGTTGTCACAGTTGTGGACCTCTGTAACTTGTGAGGGGGAGAAAGACTCAATATTCATCAAGTTTTAAATCAATGGTATTTCTTACACCATTGATTCCACTCATGTCAATGCTGCTCTCCACGTGGAAGCTGGTGAAGGTTCGCTTTTTCAGGAACCTGCAAGTGATGTTCAACTTGCAAAGTTTTTCAAGATTATTGGGTACACTGGACCCATGATAAGCCTCAAATCTGAAGACTGGTATCCATATGGTGGAATTGATAGAAAATATCTTGTGAAAGAATGGAGCATGATGCTGGATGCAGTCACACGAGCAATGTCAAGCAAAACTAGTGGCTGAAATGAGGTCCCAGTTTACATCAGGAAGGTGGTGTATTCAATAGTGCACAACTATAAGATTGACATTGAGAAGCTCATAATGCCACTATTCAAGTTGGTACTTGGCAAGAAGGTGACCAGGAAATCGGTAATTTACTATCCTAGATTTTTTTTATGCTTATTGTCAATTCTGTAGTAGGCATAATTAATCTAGATAATGTGCAATGCATGGAGTCCCCAACATTAAAGAAAAATACTCATTCTATGTTAGACAATAAACATTTTAACTCTGAATTGGGATTGTTTATTACTAACTTCATGCTTTCAATAATTATAAAATTGAATTTAAACATTGTTGGGGAATACAATGTATTTTCCCTGAGTGATGAGAATGGTGTTGACCTCACCATTCCTAACCCACACTCCATACCTTTTAAAGATGCTCGACCATCTAGAGTCTCAAAATCTATTAGCCAAGAGCTTGATTCCTCCCAACAGGATCAGGTTTCTAAAAGGAAGAGGACCACTACCCCTAGGTTAGAAGCCTTTCCACAAGTATGTGGTGTAACTGCACTAGATGCGGTAAATAAGGGTTGTAGTCAGACCATAGAACCCACAGAGGTCCCTGGTGAGCCTAGGAGAAAGAAGGCAAGGGTACCAATCTCTGTAAACCAGATTGTGTCCTCTCAAAAGGGCACATATCTTAATAGGGAATAAAACACATCTCTAGGTGCTTCCTCTCAAAAGGAGGCATCTATTGAAATTGGCCAGTCTCCCATGACACCTTGTAAAGAGTCTGCACACCATGTTGAACCCACTCAACATGAGCCTTCCACTCTTGAAGATACACACACTATAGGGCTAGAACATGTGGAACATAGCTCATTCCACTATAGTGCATCACACTTTGCCAACATAGAAGATCAAAATGTTGATGCACTATTCCAACAATTGAATGAGACTGATCATAGCAATCCACAAGAACCTTCTACTCAAAGGGTGGAAGAGATTGTTGTCACAGTATTTGTAGCTGTTAATGACAAAGTTGTTGTCAATCCTCATGACAGTAACTTCTCAACAGATGCTATTAACTCATCAAAAGTTATTGTCAATCCTCATGACAGTAACTCCTCCAAAGATGCTGTCAACATTCCAATTCCAGACAACAACTCTCTAATGACTGCAACTTCTCAACAGAATAATGATGATGATTTTGCTCTTATTTCTACTCTACTAAAGGTACAATCTAAATCTTCAGTGCAAGGTGTACCTTCTCAGTCCTTTGCACCTAGGTTGAGTGATGGAGAGAAAAATAAAATGAGAAAAAGAAAAGAGAGAAGTGAGTAAAAAAGAATAAAGAGGTAGGGAAAAACCCTAGCAAAAGGAGAGGGTTTTGAGCGAAGCCAAAGAAAAGAGGGCACCCAAATTTATAAGGCAATAGACCTTGAGAGTGAGTTGGTGAGGAGTGATGATATCACTCAGAAAAAATAAGAGAGTGTGAGAACCACCACATCCTCCAAATCATCCAAACAAGCTGATGAAAGGTTGAAATCTCTTTCACATAAAGTCACTAAACTTTCAAAGAATCTGGATACAGTAGGCAGAAACCAGTGAAGCTCATCAACAAGATGTCTACCTTGGAGAACATGATGAATGAAGGATTCAAGGCTGTCTTTGCAAAATTGGAAGAGTTCAATTCCAAGATTGCAGCTGCTACCTCAACTAAGGGGGAGCAAAGTGGAGGTGATGAAGTGTTTGTTGGTGATGCTGAAAAGGAGAAGGAGAAAACACAAGCTGCATCTCAGGGGGAGAGTCAACTAGCATTACTGTCTAGCGTGGCTGCTAAGATTGCGGTGTAGAAACAAAAGGATGTTGAGAGGCCTAAGGAGAAAAGGCATTGTGATAAAAGAAGGTGGTGTTAAGGAGGCTCTAATAGTGCATGCAGCTGGTAAAGGCAAGCAAAAGCTCTTTCAAATAAATGTTGATGACACTATTCTGGTGGAAAGAGATAATTTAACTGAAGAAGAAGCCACTCTGCTAATGATTGATGAAAATGAAAATAGCAATGCATTTCAGGATGCTAGCTTTTATGAGAGGATTAAAGATATAAAGATGTCATCCAATAGAGACCCCAAGAAATTCTATGATCTATTGAAACAATCAATAGTGGGAGCTGCTGTGATGATATCTGTTAACAACAAGTGGTTCACAACAGTAAGAGTGCAAGGAGGATTGAGTTGGTATATCGGTCTTTGATTCCTTAGCAGGCAGGAGATTCCAGTCATTGAAGCAATTAGACTTAAGATCAAGGCTGAGAAATCTTTCTTGAATGAAAATCTCAAAAGAACCCTGTTGAAATTGATAAGGGAGAAGCTATCAGAAAACACCAACAACCCTCTAAGTATCAGGTATAGTTTCTCAAATGATGGCAAGTACAGATTCATAAATCTTGAAAGAATCAAGGAGTACAAGCTAAAATTGGTGAGAAAAGCATATGAGTACTTCTGCAAGCTAGATCAAACAGAGGAGGTGATGGAAGTAGTAAGAATTCTGAAAAGGGAGATTGAAAGAGTTGAAAGTCTAAGGGCTGATAGAATGGGAAGAAATAAGGATGGAAATGGTGAAGACAATGATGAAAGAAAGCCTGATGAAGGTACATGTAGTTCTAGCCAACACAATAGCAATGGTGAAGGATCTTCTAGAATTGGAAATAAAGTGGATGAAGATGAGAAGAAAAATGAAGAGGAGTATAAGGATGGAATCGAAGGAAAGGTCTTGAAGCTGGTGGTTCTGGGTTTTGAGAGTGACAATAATGATGTTATCAGGAGTAATAAGGGTAAACCTACTGTCATGAAACCTACTGCCGAGCCTGTATTGACAGTAACTTCAAAGTCACTGTCAAAAGAAATGAGGGAAGAATTATTGTCAAAGAAAATTTCTCTACCTATAAGGCACAAGAAGGCAAGGGCAGAGAGACCAAAACCTCATTCTAGTAGGAAGCCAAGTAAAAGAGGTTGAAAGCTGACAAATGAGAAATTGCATGAAAAATGTCTTGATGTCAGAAGACCCACCATCAACAACATAGATGAGTCAAAGGCAGAATTAATCACTAAAGTTGTTGCTGAGTGGTCTGAGTTTAATTCTTTGAGCAAGATAAATATCTTTTATGCTACTAGTAAAGTTGAAGCTTTGGGACATGATCTAAAGGAAGCGACCTACTTTATGGTGAGAAGAATGCTATAAATCATCAAGGGCCTAGATGTTAGGACTCATGTTATCAGGGGAATTCTGATTAGGAAATTCTGGGAGCTAATGGAGTCTTAAAAAACTCATCATTTGGATTTCATTGAAGATGAAGAACCTGAAACAATAGTATACTTAGATGGAGTTATGTTTGAAAATGAAGATGGAGTCAAGGAATTCTGGAGTATAGATTCCTTATAGGACAAAAATACTGAACTCCTGATGAAGCTAGTGGAACAACTTTAATAACTCCCATATCCTGAAGAGCAAGGATTCATTCCCAAACTCCAGAGAATCATATTAACCAAGGAACAACAGGAGTATGGGAAGAAGGTGGAGTATGAGAAGACTCAACAATTTCTTCTAAGAAATCCTAAAAGAATAGTATTTTATAACTCTGGTGGATCTACTGAGGAAATTACATTTGAAGATTTGAAGACTTTGGTTGAGAATGATCCTGAGTTAGTCAAACTAATCAAGAGATAACTCCTCAAAATAACAGACTTTGAGGTGTTTTATCTCAAAAGGAAAGCAATACAGATTTGTGAGTCTAAGGAAAAAGAAGAAATGGAAAAGAGGGAGAAATTTGAAAGTGAAGTTGAAGCTACATAAAAGAAGGTGGAGAAGATAACAAAAAGGATCAAGGAGACTGAGATTGACATGAAGCATGCAACGTTGAATGATCAATTCTAAAAAAGGCCTAACTATGTTTCTCTAGTCCCTTTTGGGCCCTTGAGAATCATTGTTGATAGCATTGAAGTGGAGGCTGTCAATTTCAGGGTGCTCAACATGTTTTCCCAGTTGCACAAGTAGAAGGGATGGTTGAATACTTGTGTATCTTTTCTGCCTGATTTTAAAATCAAATTCGATATTAATTAAGAACAAAGATCAAACACAAAGATATGAATAAGTACTATTTGTATTATTGATGATAAAATACAAAACTCTCCTAGGGTGTACACAAACCCTAGCAGCTTCTCTGTGATTATCACAGCAACTCTCTCTATCTCTATGCTCTAACAAAATTTCACTCAGACAAATTTTGCTTCGGCTTTTTTTCACACCTTTATAATTAGGTTACATAGTGTTTATATAGAGAGCTGCCTATCAACTAATAACAGAAAGATAAATTACAATAGGAATAGAATTCCTAATTATTAGTTGACAGTTTCCTTCTAGAATTCTCTTTCTTTCCCATAGCATATCTGCAATATATTTATCTTGATCTTCGAAGACTTTCCATTCCTGTGATCTTCTTCCAAATTTATCCTCAACTGTATAGACTCTGAAATCTTCAGACTCTGATGATCTTCAGACTCTGATCACATGTAGACTCTGATAGATCACAGACTCTGATAGTCTATAGACTCTGATCACCTTCCAGACTCTGATCTTCATGCAGACTCTGGTTTCACTTTCTACAGAAATTCTTCTAAGTACAAGTAACATGAATGTTGACCATCTAGACTCTGATTATTCATTTCAGAGACTAGAAAGACTTATTACAGATAAACTAATCTAGACCCTGTTCTAGTATTTTGTACATCATCAAATGAATATATCCCTAACAATCTCCCCCTATTTATGCTTTATAAAATGTAAGCATAAATCAAGGTTTGATGATGTCAAAACTAAAGAATAAAACTAATAATCTAGAACAGTATAAAAGAATTAAAAAAGAAAAAGAATTACTTCTCATTTAATCTTCTCAAAGGCTGGATTGTTCTTCAAAAATGAGTTTAGCATATTTTCTTCCACAATTGCAAGAGCTTCACCAACAAACTTCTTTAATTTCTTCATTTCTTCATTTGAACATTTAATTTGACAGTAAGCTGCTCTCAGATCATTTGCACTGCTTTCTTGATCTTTTAAGTCCTTCAACATCAGAACACTAACTTTCCCACTCATAGGCTGAAACCCAAAGTAATGACCCACACCTTCTTGAAATTTAATCTGTTTTTCCTCCAATGGCATGACTTGATCATTTCCCTCAGTATCAACATATTTTAAAGAAAATTTGCCCATTTGTCGATTTGCCTGTCTGTGCAAAATCAGCTTCCTATCAATCTCCTTGAACCATTTGTGTGTGACAGCTTCTTTGCTCTTGTTAACTTCATAAGCAATTTGAAGAAGAAATCTGATATACTGTAGTTCCTCAGCCTGTTTGAAAAAAATAAAATTCGATTGACTAATCCATCTTACACTTCCACCTTCTAAGAAGTAAACCAGCATCTCATTCTTCACCTTTTCTGTACCTCCCTGACCTCCTTGTATCTTCGTTTCAAAAACATTATACACAATTTGAGCAGACACCACTTTATTTAAGTGCTTCTGAGTGATCTTCTCAAACTGCCTATCTGTCAAGGATTGAGGATCCCTGGTTAGAGTAGATGTTCTGTCAATGTCAGATTCTTCAAATCCTCCAAGACCTATCTTCTTTTTAGCTCTAAGTTGCAGATTTGATTGACTGCACTTCCAGTATGAAGGTTCTTGAGTTTGATCAGAGTCTGACTTCTTTCTTTGCTTATCAGAGTCTGACTTAGACTCTGATTTCCCATGTCTAGTCCCTGACTGATGTGTTGGAGTTCTTACTACTCCAGATTGCTTTTGTTGCACACCATCAGGACCCTTAGAACCATGAGAACTATCTCCATCATCACCATCTCTCCTCCTTTTAACTCCCCTTGATTTATTCTTGCATCCCTCATCCTTATGTCTCCTGGAGGACTCACCTTGCTTCACCTTCTCCCCCTTTTTGACATCATCATTACTGGTGACAGCCAAAAGAATCTGCTCAAGAACAGTGGAGATATTTGCCTGGGCTGCAATAACTGAATCAACCTTAGTGGTCAAATCAGAAACTGTAGTTTGAAGAGAGGCTTGAGTGGTAGTGATAGCAGCTAGAGCATCTTTAAAAGCGACCTCTTTGGATAATTGAAGGGAGTGAATTCTGTCAAATCTTGTATTGAGCAGAGAAGTTGTATTATCAACACCAGTGAGCTTTGTTTTAATATGAGAAATGTCCTGGACCACACTGGATAATTGAGCAGCAACATCAGGCAGCTTAGCTTTAACAGCTCCATCTAAGACTTGATCTTCTTCACCAGGATAGTAACCATGTTCCTGTTGAAAAGATTTTTTCTGAAAAGCCTTAAGTCTCTCAGAAAGATGAATATCCAAAATACACTCAAAAGAATCTTTATCATTGATGCCTCTTTGCTGTGCAGACTCCCAAGACTGAGGAAACACCTGATCAAAATAGATAAAAGAAGGAGTAACATGATCATCATCTGCAGAAGTGCATTCCTCAGCAACAGGCTCTAGCTTTGTGAATGGAGGTGTAGACTCTGGTGGTGGTGTAGACTCCGAAACTGCAAACGGGACTATAGACCCTGACTCCTCCTGAGAGTGATCAGAGACTGTAGACTCTGGAAGTCTAGCCCTTATAGGCATTATTAAAAGAGGTTCTTCTGACTTCAATGTTGCAGCCTCAGTGAAAATGACAGGGTTATCCACCAAAGCCTCCATGACTCTATCTGCTCTCCTTGCTAGAGAATCCACCAGGTGAAGTTGGGGTCTCTGTGTAAATGATTTCTGAGCAGCAAGAGCCTCCTCCTGTTTGCCAATCTGCACAATCAGACATAGTGAATTGTCATCCATCCCCTGCTCCAACTCATTGGACCAACTCTTTGGAAAATCTTGATCCCAATAAGTAAAGCTAGGTTCAGGATACCCTAATCTCTCATGCTCACAGTGGGGTTGGGCACCCACTTTCTCAATCTCACTCAGGCTCCCTACAGCCTTTGTTACCTCTCCTTTTACCTTGTTGCAGTGCCAGCCTCTCAGATATTTTGTCACTCATTA
>QRFB01016001.1:11530-22565 GCA_008931105.1 Oenanthe javanica | reverse complement strand
ATATAATATTACAATTTATACTGTTTTCATAAAAATAGAAACTAGCTTCTTTTCACAGCCTTCGTTGTAGAACTAACTAGCTCTGGAAGTATCTTTATCTTAAGATATTCCTTGGATGCTGTGTTGCCTTGAAAGTCTTCACAATCATGACAGGACTGTCTTCCAATGATTCAGTTTCTGCACTGTTCCCGTAATTTCTGGCTTTAGCTAAATAGGGAAACTTTAATCAACTGATAAATGCTGTTAAGCTTATCAGTTGATTCACCTTTGCTTATCCATCGATGGATAGGATATCTGTTGATCAGTTGATGTGTCGATGGATAATTGAGTTATCCATCGACTCCTTATCCATTGATGGTTCTTTATCCGTTGACTGTAATTATCCATTGATGACTTGTATCAGTTGATAGCTTTCATCCGTTGAGTAGTGTCTTCATCCATCGACTTCAACATCAGTTGATCACTTCACTTGTGAGAATTCTGACTTAGAATATTTACAATTGATCAGCCATTCTTCACATCTGTTGAGAAGCTAGAAATTGAAGTCAATAACATCAGTTGACTACATCATTGCATCCATCGAGGTAATACAATCAATTGATAGTGAAACATAAATCAATGCTACAATCCAGTTTATCAGTTGATAAACAAGTTTCAACTGATAACTGGTTTCCTAGTCAATGGATATTTATAAGTCATATCCATTGATCAGTTACAAAGTAATTTTGAGTCCCTATTGAAATTCTAAGTAATTTGTTATCATCAAAACTCATAATTCCTAACAAGGATAAAAGAATAAAAAGATAGGTTATATAAGTTTATGTATTTGTTCTGAAATGTTTCTGTTTTCGGTCTTGACAGTATCCTCAAATGACAAGTTTATGACAACATCTCTAAGTAACAACACCATTCATGAAGCATATGACAATAATTCTCAATGATAGCAAACTTGGCGCATAAAAATTAATTATTTGAAGACAACATGTTTGTTGGAGATTGTGATAGCAATGGTAGCGCATCTGTGATAGAGACCTCCAACAAAAACTTCCATTGAAAACATCATTAACAGGTGTCAACATACTATCATGATCAATGAAGTTAAGGGTTAATTTTAACTTTTAGGATGTTGACAGTCTGTTTCAAGTAGTAGGGTATAAAGAGATATCACATTGGATGGTCAAAAACCTACTTCTATCATGTCAAGTCTATTCTACAACTTGGGAGAGTATGAAGAAAAAAGATAAGGGTTCAAGAAGTCAAACAAATATAAAACCTCTAAACTGTCTTTTAAGAACACTTTTTCTACAAATAGAATACTTCTAAATTGTCTTTTGAATTTTCTAATTTAGGTAGTATTCTAAAATTTAGGAAAAGTGTATTTATAAGTGGGATGTGGTTCCTAGGACCTTTTATTTGAGTCTTTTAGATTTCAATTTCATACTATCTTAAGCATTTGAAAAACAATAACACCTTAGCTATTGAAACAAAGGAGTTGAAATTTATTTCAGTCAATTGTAGTATAAAATTAATAAATATTAATTTTAGAAATAATTGGTAATTTGTGTTGCTTACACTTCCATACACTACATTTATTACTTTTTTCTATTATTAGCACTTGTCTAAAATCGAATAAAATGTAGTGTTGCATTCAAT
The DNA here is from genome assembly GCA_008931105.1 of Oenanthe javanica. Lineage (NCBI taxonomy): Eukaryota > Viridiplantae > Streptophyta > Magnoliopsida > Apiales > Apiaceae > Oenanthe > Oenanthe javanica. The sequence goes on along the minus strand of QRFB01016001.1, from coordinate 20,912 downwards.
CCCCATTCTGCAACACTCATTGAAAAAAATAAAATGAATTTTTTCAACTATCTCGTGTTGGTTCTAAGAAAACTGTCAGAGAGTTTAAAGAAAAAAAAATTGTGTTTGAAAATGACATGAACGAAGGTATCACATTTGATGAATCCGATTAAGAGATCTGGTGAAATTTAAATGATTATAGTGCTAATTATTTGGATTAGAATTTAATTAATATATTATGGATTTATAATCCTTATGAAATTTAAATAATATATTATTGATTCTTGAAATTAGTCTAACTGTTGAACTGAAGTTAATTTTTTTTATCAAAATATTTTTTAATTTAAATTAAAAGTTTAAAAGTAAAAATTAATAAATTATGATTTTAAAAATTATAATTAATATTTTAATAGAACTGATTTTTTCTTGACCGAGTCGAACCGAGTTCCGATATTTAGAACACTGGTTAGAACAGTGTACACATTGAAGATTTGGAAAGAGGGGCAATCTGCGATAATGTTAAGAACAAGGTTGCTTTGGTTCACTTTAGGGTTTGGATCTACAACAGCTGCGATGGCTCACTTGATCTTCAGAGATTTATGGTTCCATCGTCAGAATCTCTCTTCTAATGTAATCTCCTCTCTCTCTCCCCCTCTCACATATCTATTTATGTATATATGTTGTGGAAATTGGGTGTTTTGATAATGTTGTTTGCAGTTAAAGCAGGAATTTGAAGCTCTAGACAGTAGGGTCTCCAACCTCGAAAACTTCCTTTCTCATCCTTCCAATCCAACCAAGGTGACTTTTTTTTCAATAATTTTTTATTTTTACTTGTTTTTGTCTACGTTTAATTACTTTGATTGGACGAGTTTTGCAATTTCCATATAGTTTCTACATTTTATTATTTAATAACATGGCAACGTTTTTTTTTAAATTTTGTATTGTTGTTTACTGTGTTGCTCTACTACCAAGATTGTTGGCTCTTATTGTGATGTCCGAGAATGTTGTGCATGGTGTTATTTTACCCGATTCTTTGGATTACTTCTGAATTGTGAAACAAGAGTTGTGCTATGATCTTGCTAGATATGTCGAAATATTATGTAACACATGTATTACATGAAGATCTTTATTCTCAGTTATGTTGAAATTTAACTGCGTATTCTTTTAGGCATGATTATTCAAGTTCCCATGCCTTGTATATGTATGGCTAGGAAATGATAACTTTTATCAAGGCTTTGGTTTTAATTGTACCATTCCTTATATTATCATTGGTGATTAATGAGTTGATTGGCTTAGAGTATCAGCAAAGATCATGAAATGAAACAAAAGTGATGAAAACATGATTAAAGGAACAAAATAACGAATAAACATTAAACATGGGTTATTCAACCGTAGAAGATAACAGTAAGATACAGAGATTTAGAGTAGAATAGAGATACAAATGAGAGAGAATTAGCAGAGACAGATATATAGAAGAGGGATACAAGAGAGAGCTTTGAGAGGAAGAAATCTAGATAGAGAGAAATTCAGTCAGAGAGAAGAGTGAGAGAGAGAAAGAGTTAAAGTGCTATTTATACTAATCCCACACTAACGCTGAAATTGCCTGACTATACTTGCTACTAAATAGCATACTACTACTAGTACTATACTACTGCTGCCTAATTACCCTCAAGATTTTATAACAGAAGCTTCTGGAGATAGTGCTCAAGTTGACTACAAGCTGAGATGATCATGACAACTTCTCGTTTCCCTTCTCTTATCATTTATTAGAATATTTTAAGTACAAATTTCTACTAGCTGTGTTGTACATAACCATGGCTGTGCAATGAACTAGAGTTTCAAAATACACACACCAAGATAGTTTATATAACAAAAGGAAAAGCTTCTTAATATATACAGAGTTAGTACTCGGATTGCATTACAGGAATAGAGATACCAAGCCTTCGAGTTGCTTGGCTAACTCCCAAATACTGGAATCATTGGAGTTACTTCCTTCAATGACACTTTGTTTCTCCTCAACTTTGTAATTAACATCTTAACCCTTGTAATTCACGTCCACCTATGGTGTGTCACCCTGTCCTACAACTGTAGGCCTTAATAATAGGGCATAGGTGTGGATGCAGCACTCCTGTATCCACTCAATTTCACCAGCTTCAAAAGGACAACTTAATGTGCTGCTGAGACCATTAAGCCCAAAAAAGTGTGCATTTTCTAGCCTAAGCCTTGGCTTTGAATTATAAACGGTTCTTTAGTTGACATACGTCTTTCACTTAATGGTTATGGTAATGGTAGATAAAAGTAAGAGAGATTTATAGTAGAATAGAGATAGAAATGAGAGAAGTAGCAGAAAGAGACAGAGATATAGGAGAGATAGCTTTCTAGAGGAAGAAATCTGGATTCATACATTCATACGTATATATGTAGAGGGAGAGGGAGGGAGAGATTGAGAGAGAGAGTTTATTTGGTGGAACAAGTTCATTTTATATCAAGCATAAACTGCAGTAGACACTTACTGCAGGCCTAAGATCAAACTCAAAAAACTAAGCAGAAAATGCACAAACACACTTCTGTATATTGAGACAAGAAGTCTGATTTTCAACAAATGATGCAGGTTACAATATGTAGCAGTAGTAGAATAAACAATAATGTAGCTAGATACATGAGCCTGGACAGATTCATAGTACTTATAATGAATGCGAGTACTGCATGAGCCTATATTGCATAAATAATTCCTCAACTATTCTAGGAAATTCAGGAATTCGCAGAACTGTCAACATAAATTATAGGCTGTCATAATTTTACAAGTAATGTATATAATGCCACTTGGCTCTGGGTGTATGTATAATTGGCTAGCAGCCTGTTCTGCCCAACATTCCATCACTTTGTATTGTTGTCCAAATGTGGCTTAAATACGTATCCACTCTAATAATTTTTCCATATGCCATTCCACAGCTCATCTTCATCCAAAACATTGTCAATCCAATATTTATTTATTGCAATTTACATGCAGCATAAGCTTAGATTTTTAAAACCTCCTTATCTTGGCTTGATATCTCAAACTAAGGATGTTTACTTCTTTCTATGGGGTCTTGGGAGTTTTCATTTTCACCTGCACCTGATTGGCAAATTAGTGGACCGTAAATGGATTGAGCATGTGAATTTACGTACAAACATTTAGACTTCGCCAACAAGGAAATTAAGTGAAACATTAAAATGAACTTGGCATGCTATAGTTCCTGACTCTCATTGCATATGTTGCAAATGGGTGTGAAAGAACAGACAATATATTACTCCTTGCTAATTAAGGTATTATGTAACTCTTCGCTGTTGAGCATCCTCATGTTTTTGCAAATCCTGGAGGAATTATATATTCTGAGGTAATCAGTATATGCTTTTCTTTTAAAATATACTTTTCTTTTTAAATGCGGCCGTGCTTTCACATGCCTTTTTTACCTTTCAAATTTGCTATTTACCTTGGATATTTTTATCTAGCATTCTCTTTTCTTGTTGGCTCTTACAGCTTTTGTACTCTGTTTCAGGAGTAAGAGATTTTAAGCTGCATCGTAGTCTTCTCTTTCAGATTGGAAGGCATTACTTTTCCGTTTCATTTTCATCTCGACTAGATATGTGGAATTTCTGTGGAGGTGTTTCATACAGACTTCGTTGAAATTTTAATTGTACTCTGGTTCATATTTACAAATTATACAGATTAATAATTAATGAGCAAGGTTTTTTTGACCTATGTACTAGTATCTAATTAGTTAATGATATTAAATAAGTTTTACTATAAGTCTATAATTTGGTGTTATACCATGTCATCAATATGGCAGTGCGGGTTGGTCTTATTTTTTGCCAGTGTGTGTAAACTGTATCCCTGTGTTGCAAGTAGTAAAGTTATGATTTTGCTTAGTAATATGCAAGTTGGCTCATGAAAGTACACCTCGTCACTATACTGAATGTCTTGAAATTTAAATTTGGTCGGTCACTCATTCCTTGTGTATTGGGCTTACACTACGGTATTATGAATTTTACTTGGTGGTCATTGCTTGACTGCTTGTGTATTGGCATAATTATTGACAATTGAGTGTCTTAAAAAATTTTTTTGTTCTTTTCTCGTTGTTAAATTTCTAAGATTTTTGTTCTAACATTTAAAAATGTATATAAAGATATTCTTATGGTTTATTTGCAATTTGGAGTTTTTTTCCCTAATAAAACTGGAATTTTAAACTCTTACGTATGTTACACACATCGATTAATTGTTTTGTATCTCAGTTCATGAAAAAGTTGCTTGAACATTATTTTAAGATACGTTTCACAAATGAGCTAAATTTAAAAATTAGATATTTTGGCCAAATCTTATCAGATAATATTTTTTTGGCTTGATAGATTGAATCCGGGGGTGGGGGATTTCATAAACAAGTGTCTATACGTAGGGTCGCGAATATAATTCATGAAGCAGCCTATGGTTGTGTACTTGTGTTGATCAAAATGCTTGTATTCATCAAAATGTTGTTAAATATTACTCCCTCCGTATCACCCATTTATTTAGATTTAAGTTGGACACGAAAGTTAAAAAAATTGTATAAAATAGTATGAAATAGAAAGAAAAGTGGATGAAAGAAAAGGAAAAGTGGATAAAGTGGTGAGCTCAATTGATATTTAATTGATAGATTTGAAAATGTGGAGGAAAATAACGAGTGAGAGTAAATTTTATAATATAAAAGTTTATTATTTTTTAGAAAGTTTTAAAATGTAAAAAATTGGATGAGACATCCAAAAAAGGAAAGTGTAAAGAATTGGATAGGACAGAGGGAGTACTGTTTTTGTAAAAAATTATATATATAGAATAGGGTCCAACAAATAACTATTTATTGATTAATTCAAGATCCAACTTGTGTAAAATAAGAATGGTATTTACAAATAATTATAGAAAACTATAATTCATAGAAATTAAGGTGAAAGCCTTATATAATCAATTAGGGGAATGTAGTACCCAAATACCTAAAAGCGGAGACAAGTCCCAAAATACCGACCACCACGCTAAATCGTACTCCGTATTAAGTAGATACTTTATTTCCTGTTAAGTAATACGTTTATACGGAATTCATGACAACATATTATGAGTATATTTGCTTGAAACGTTATTCGAACTAACGTATATGCTTGAATACGTGGTCCTATCTAACGTATATGCATATACCATTGATATGTAATCGGGTAAAAAGTATCATATCGCCTCCAAGTCTTCTGTGTTGTAGTTGGATACATAATATAAGTAGAGATTAATACTCCCAAGTATAACTTTAGATAACTAGTTAAATTTAAAATAAAAAAATAGCACAGGAGTATATTTGTAAATACCGTGGGTACACTCTATTATTACAAAACTGTCATTCAATTTTGCGTACAAAATTATTATAAAATTAGATAACTTACTTAAAGTTTTCTCGTATAAGTATACATATCTATACTTGTTTAGTCCCATATGATGGTAAAAATTCATGCAAGATGTTCATTGAAGAGTGGTAATAAAAAATATTGTCATTACCTTTTTGCGTGCATGTGAGTTTGTTAGTGTCTTTTATATCTATGTTTTCCTATCTATATATCTTTGTACATATATGAATATCAGTGTAAGTTTACAAGTTAGATACGTAATCTCGTATTCCCCACCATCAGATCAGTAAAAAGGGGCATATCGATGTATTGAGTTTAAAGATGAGAAAAATCGAACCGAAAATCGAAATAAAATCGAAAATCGTATAAAATTGCACAAAATTGAACCAAAAAAATGAAACTAATTAAAAATGAATCGAATAAAAACCGCACCGATATTTTGGTTTCGGTTCGATTTTTAAATTTTTACGAACCGAATAAAAAACGAACCGAACCGCACTAATATTTATAATATATATTATTATTATTATTATTATATAATATAATATAACATAATTATATTTGAATTTGAATATTTTTAACTAATTATACAATGTAAATACTAAATATATATATTATTACATCACATCAATACATAATATAATTGGCAAGCTACTAATCTAATTATTTCGGTTAACTCATTTATAGTGTAAACCGAGTCTATATACACTCAAACAAACATACATAATTAAATCATCTTGTTACTAAATACTAATCAAGTATATGTTCTGTTTTTGTGCTAAACTGAATAAATTGAATGTACTTTCTTTTCATTTTCTTGCAACTATAATAAAATAGGTGATTAATTTTAGTGACCACTAATTTATTTTTAGTTCCTTGTTTTATGAATTTGAGATTGAATTTAATAATAAATTTATTTATTCAAATTTCAATTTATGTAAGACGAAGAGTATAATATAATAATATTGGTTTTAAAACCGAAACCGAACCATTTGAAAACCGATTCGCACTTTTTAAAACCGAACTGAACTGATTATTTTTTGTTCAGTTTTGGTTTCTATTTTTAAAACCGCACATAAAATTTTTTGAATATTAAAATTATATTAATATTATATATATATATATATATATATATATTATAACATACTCTTTTATTTAAATTTTAATTAAAATATTTTCTAATATATTCGAACCTCTTTTTATTAATAAAAATTTATTAATACTTTGCACGGGTTATTAATCTATGTTAATTAATATAAATATATAACAATATATTAATGAGAATTTAAACACATAATATAAATATAATTCAAAAATAATTTATCACATGTACAACATTACATAAAAAATATTAATAACATAAATAATCAAATTAAATATTTAATTTATTTAAAATATATAATATATTATTTATTACTCTCCTCCTGCTTTACACGGGTTATATGCTAGTATAATTAATGTATGATCNTTCTAAACGAAGGTACATAAAGACAATTGTTCAAAACCAAACTCCTATCATCACCAAAAGATAAATTAACATCTCCCACTGCAATTATTTGCTACTTTCGTAGCATCTCCCATAACCACATATATCTCACCATATCTAAGCATTCTGAATTGCTAGAATCCCTGCATAGAATTACAAACATGATCAGTGGCTCCTGTATTTATACACCAAGTGCTTAAAGTTATAGCCGCTATATATGTTTCTGTAACCAGAGAAAGAGACATACCATTATTGTTTGTCTTCTTAGGAAGAGGACAATTCTGTTTCCAGTGATCCGACTACCTGCACCTGAAGGACTTGCCCTTGGCCATTTTCACAGCACCACATTGAACTCCCACAACTTTCACAACTTTCTGTGTGTTAGCCTTTTTCTTCTTCTTGGCTTTCGGCTTAGAAGAAGAAGGTTTCTGAACCACATTGTTTCNAAGATATGTTTGGTTCAAAGAAGAAGGTTCCTTTCTTTTAGTAGTGATAGAAGATGTGTTATTTAATACCCTATGTTGTAGTTGCAGTGCAGGTTGATTAGGAGTGATTATGTATAAATTGTCTTGCAATGTACCAGAACATATAACTAGTTTATTCCTCATAATTGAAACATTATGATCCAAACAAACATTATAACCATCCAAAGCAAGTTTAGAAACCGAAATTAAATTCCTTCTAAACGAAGGTACATAAAGACAATTGTTCAAAACCAAACTCCTATCATCACCAAAAGATAAATTAACATCTCCCACTGCAATTATTTGCTACTTTCGTAGCATCTCCCATAACCACATATATCTCACCATATCTAAGCATTCTGAATTGCTAGAACCCCTGCATAGAATTACAAACATGATCAGTGGCTCCTGTATTTATACACCAAGTGCTTAAAGTTATAGCCGCTATATATGTTTCTGTAACCAGAGAAAGAGACATACCATTATTGTTTGTCTTCTTAGGAAGAGGACAATTCTGTTTCCAGTGATCCGACTACCTGCACCTGAAGGACTTGCCCTTGGCCATTTTCACAGCACCACATTGAACTCCCACAGCTTTCACAACTTTCTGTGTGTTAGCCTTTTTCTTCTTCTTGGCTTTCGGCTTAGAAGAAGAAGGTTTCTGAACCACATTGTTTCTGAACTTCAGCTGCCTGAAGTTCTGTCAAAGTTCCGCAAGTCTATGCATCCTCTTGTTCATGGTGTAATTCAAGGGGAACTGCTCAAAACTTCTGGGCAAACTCATAAGGATGATATCGATCTGGGTTTCCCCATCAACGTCAGTACCAAAGATCTCCATCTCATTCAGATGTGACATCATCCTGAGAACATGATCCCTTACAGGTGTCCGTTCAGCCATCTGAGTATTCATTAAAGTTTTCATTGCTACTTGCCTTGCAGCCTTATTCTGATCTCCAAAAAGTTCTTTGAGATTAAAGAGCATATTTGAAGCAATGGCCATAGCCTGATATTGATGCTGCAAAACAGCTGACATTGCTGCCAGAATGTAACATCGCGACATCTAATCAGCCTTAGTCCACTTCTTATAATACTCATTCTCAACTGTAGAAGCATTATCAGTATGCACATTTAGCNCTGCAAAACACCTGACATTGCTGCCAGAATGTAACATCGCGACATCTCATCAGCCTTAATCCACTTCTTATAATACTCCTTCTCAACTTCAGAAGCATTCTCAGCAGGCTCCTCTGGCTTGGGTTCATTAATGCAAAATTTGTACTCCTCAGCAGTCAACACAATGTCCAAATTACGTTTCCATTCGATATAGTTAGGTCTAGTAAGTTTGTTATCCTTAAGTATGGTAAAAAGTGGATTAAATCCCATTATATCATGAGAATCATACATATAACACATAATTACAGGGTATTTAAAAAAAATTGATTTATCTAACAATTATTTAAAATTAAAACACCAACACTTAAACACTATAGGTTTCCGGTATGCCACATTGGGTGACTTATATACCACATAAATTTATTTAATTGTTATGTCAGTCCTACTACTAAATAATTAGCCACGTTAGGGTAGTCTATATTATTTTTCATAGCTAACTGTATACCATTATTAAATCTTAAACTAATAATAATACCATATGCGCCTTTTGACTATGATAAATTATTGCTCCTAACAATAAGATACTACTAAAATTACAAATCTAAAGAGTATTCAGACTGACTAGCTAGACCGGTGGAAGTATTGCCAAGTGGCTAACCACTTTTCTAGACACCAATCTAAATGGCCAGGTANATTGCCAAGAGGCTAACCACTTTTCTAGACACCAATCTAAATGGCCAGGTAAGCTGCACGCTTTCCTAGACACCAACACAAGAATACTCAAATATGTGTTATTTTAGATTCTCTTCCTAGTTGAGCGTGAAATCTATCAAAAAAGAGGATATATTTTTATTATTTGAATTCTATGAAATTTAGTACGCCACGTTGGGTGACATATGTACCTTCCAATATTCATAATTAATTTTAGAAGTTTGTTCTAGTA
>QRFB01016000.1:0-21658 GCA_008931105.1 Oenanthe javanica | reverse complement strand
TCAGAGTCGGTCAAACCACAGCCTGAAAGGGAACAAACATTTGGAGATGTGGAAGCAAAGGAGCAACAGTATAACCGGAGGCAGTTCCAGAACCAAAGGGGTGGGCGTGGCGCAGGTGGTCGTAGGGGATATTCCAATGGTCGTGGAGGTCGAAATGGCAATAGCAGGGGAGGTGGGCCGTACCAGAATGGTCGCAACCAGTACTATGATCAGCCTGGAAATTACTATCCTAGAAATAGCTATTATAGCTATAGAGGCAGGGGAGGTGGTAGGGGTGCTGTTGGGAACAACTATGGTTCTGCAGTTCCGACAGAGTCATGACCTTGTTATTAGCTCTTTTGGTGGATGGGAAAGATGTTTTGCTTTTGCTTGAAACATGGATTGAATATGGTTGATTGTAAGATGAGTGGTACACTCAGGACCCTATTTTGTAGTTCAATCAATGGAGGACTTGTCAGTAAAAACCTTTTTTTTAACTACAATGATGGTATTATAACTTGGTTATGAAATGTTTAAAACGAGGTTTGAATTTCCCCTTCTTCCCCTCTGGAAAAAATAAAATTAAAATGGTGCATGAATATATTATCTTGGCTATGGGTAAAATAGTGAAATGAGGTTAAATGTACTCACCCGAGCACCCCTTCTCAGAAAGGAAAAAGGGTCGCATCTGCGCCCTTTAGATTGAGGGTTCAGAATGCTCCTCCTCTAAGGTGAGTGGTATCACCTTTTAGCCGTTGGTTTTGCTTGCAAATACGCTTGTTTTTGGCCCATATCAGATAAAGTCAAGAAAACGCACAGCAAAATGCATTCTTAGGAATATAATTGAGCTCAATACATTTTAGGTGTCCGTCAGATGGATGAAACTGATGGGTGTCTATTCCATCTGGAATAGTGAATAGTGAATATGCTACATCTGAATTCTAAATTCATTGATAGTGAATACAGCAGTCAGGGGATCATATTACAAGTTTACATTTTCATGCGCCGCAATTATAAAGCCCATTGATGAATTCGCAAGTAAATGACAACACTATGTCCATTGTATCATCAATTGTTCAGGTTGGAGAACCACAATGGATAGAGAAAGAATCATATAAAGCACAGAAGATAGAGGCTACCTAGTCGTTGGGGAAACTTATCCACCGCCTGCAATTTTTCTACAACGCAAATGTCCATTATATTTCTCAAACAAAACATACAGTTATAAATTGATCAGACGACCCTGATTTTTGAGATGCCCTATGTCAACTTAAAAAAATTTGTCCCCTTGAAAAACACGCTCTCACTATTAAATATTACACTCCCATGACTTAAAATTTATTTTTCGTAAATTTCTGTTAGAAAAATCATTAATTAATCTTTTAAAATTAGAATTTACTAGAATTTCCTCGACTGATGACATAGCCAACCCATTCAACTATTCTCGTGAAATAATAGAATGGAGATGCGACTTAATCAAGTTTAATTTTGAAAAAATTTGTTATGCAGAAACCACTATAACTAGAATAGTTAACACTATTATATAAGCAATTGTTGTCGTGAGATAGCAACCTTCTATACTATTCAAAAAGTTCAACGTATAACATTCCCATCAGAAATAAAATCATGTTTTATAAAATTTAATTTTGCCTTTCATTTCTAAGTTATTCTCTAGATTATTTAAAAAAAAGTATCCCAAAATATAGATATCCCACGCGATGACTTGTATTGTTTACCCTCAGGACTGACACTGAATTTGATTATTATAAAACAATGTTATACATATAAGATATTGGAATAGAAAAAATGTTAAATGATGTGATTTTAACTACAATTACAATGTAGGTTGTGACAAGAATACCTTAATATGATAAAAAGTCTGATCTCGTATGTTATTATTTCGATAATAATTTAAAACTCCATATCAATCCGGCATGTACAGTACAGCTTGGTGTCACGAGAAAAAGCTTTTAAATTTTGTTTGGGGATCATCTTATCTTCCAAGTTGATTTTTGGGACACAAATACGCATGAGAGAGATGTGCATCTTCGTGCATGGTTGATTTTTGGGACACAAATACGAATGAGAGAGACGTACATCTTCATGCATGGTAGTATTTATTATGCAGATTTTACCTACACCTGACAATTCAAATAACTGGATTGGTTTCAGATTGTATTAACTTTCGGTTATGATATATTTGGAGTACTGTTTGGAACGGATCGGATCGAATTTGATTCGGATCAGATTTTATTCAGATCGGATCTAGTTCGGATTAAAATCGGTTGAATTTCGGATTAAGATCATATTAAGTTCGGTTCATATCATTTCGGATCGGAAAAATATAATCTGAATTAATCTTGGACTAGTTTTTAATTATGGTAAAACTATAATAAAAGTCGTTAAATAAATTTACCAACCTAATACCTTATTAATTATCTCTTGTCTTCTATTTTTTAATTTGTGAGACTTTAAAAAATATTTTATTATTAAATATATTAGTTGTAATATAAAATAATATAAGTTTTTAAAATTTTGATTGTATAATCATTTTAATTTTTGATGTAAAATTATTTTAAATGTAAAATTTTACTTGAAAATAGATTAATTTATTTAATAAAAAGTGGGTTAAATATAGATGGTAGATTATGAACAATTAAAATATAAGACTATGAGACATTAAAATATAACTATTAGATTAAAATTCAATTCATCATTTTCCTAATTTAATGTAATTCGTATTTATATCGAATCTAATTTCCTGCTTCGAGTCATATTCGGTTAAGATAATTTTGTATTCGGTTTTAATCGATTCCAAGTCGTTATCGTATCTAGTATTTCGGATAATTTTTAGTTCGGATCAAACCGGTTTTCGAATAATAATCAGATTATGTAATTCGAATACAAAATCAAATTATGTAATTCAGATACAAAATCGGATTCGGTTCCATATATTTCGGTTCGGTTCTTCGAAACTAGACCCATTTTGTCATGTCTAATTTTACCTAGTATTATGAACCTTATTTTCCTTTTTTTTTGGAGAGTATGTATTAAAAAGAAAAGATTACGTGAGAAGCCACCCGAGGACGGAGAGGCGGGGCGTTTGGTATTGTTGTTACACATAACAAGCTTATTTTTGAAAATGAGGTAAAAAATTATTTGATAAATTTTAAAAACAGCGGTCTGAAAGTGCTTTTGGTCTAAAAATGTTTTTAGAGAAATTAGGTCCCCATGCTTTTGGAAAAAAAACAGATTTTCAACTTTTACACAAAATAACTACATTTTTCACTATCAAACCATCTCAAAAACATTATTTTTTTTATATTATATCTCAAAATATAAACAAATCAAAAAAAAATACCAAACAGTCATCTGACGGCACTTTTTCTACCCACACTTTTTTCAACGATAGACCAGTTTTAGACATCCAAACGGAGCCAAGTGGTTATACTAGAAGAAGCATTAAGGTTAAGAGCTTGAGTTACAGGCGGATGAAGCATGTGGAGTTGTTTTTGGAGCCACCTTGAGGAGAGAACTCGACAAGATATATTNTGGAGTTGTTTTTGGAGCCACCTTGAGAAGAGAACTCGACAAGATATATCCTAATCACCCGATGTAAGGCCTGTGGGTCAAGGAGATCTTTATCTTGTAGTCCTGTATTGCGTTGTCCCCAAATATGCTAGTTAAAAACCTTCTCTTCTTTATTGTGATATTCTGATCAGTGATCACCACTTAATAAAACTGGTATTTAGGAAATTAATTCCAGCTGTACGAGCAATACAAGCTTCACAAAATATAGATTGTCAATTTTTTTGGTGTTGAAATAGATTATCCATTTAAATGCAAAGAAAATTACACATGCTGCGAATCTTTGCAAAGTTACGGTTCAAAAATGAAGGCATCGAGAATCAAATACTCCCATTATGCAATATTTTAAGTTTACCCACTATCACTTTACCTATAAAAAGGGATTTGTGTTTCTGTTCTATATCATCATCAAACTAAAGCGGGAAGAAGAAAACTTATTTCAAAATTTGAGTTTATTCTTCTTTTGCAGTTTACCAATATTAACAAAACAAAGAAAAGAAACATGGGAGCTAATCAGTCTGCTTTGTATGTATCAAATGGATTCAATGAAGTGCTCATGCCGAAAATGTCTGGTCGTGTTTTATCATTCCATTCCTCTACTAAATGGAAGAGCCATTTTCAAGTTTCCAAAGAAACTACTAAACTGGTTAGTAAAACTCAAGCATAACTTCCCCAAAATCAAGCACCATATCAATAGTACATCAAACTCTCTCGTTTCAATGCATCAACTGTAGTTTTTTCACTTTGAATTAATCGCGTTTATTATGGATTGCAAGATGGTTATTCATTTCACGGCTGCATGGTGTGGACCTTGTCGGACAATGGACCCTGTTATTCGTGACTTTGCTGCTACCTATGCAGATGTAGAGTTCATCAAGATCGACGTAGATGAGCTGGAAGTATGCTGGAGCTAACACTCATCCCTTTCCCTTATATAGATAAATTAATTTTGATTCATTTCACTTTCTTGACAGTTGACAGATGTTTTATAATTGTATAATGATGATAAAGTGTATTCTTTTATGTAGGACGTGGCTCGGGAGTATGCTGTGCAGGCATTGCCAGCATTTATTCTGATAAAGAAAGGAAAAGCTGTTGACAAGGTTGTTGGAGCACAAAAGATAGCACTCCAGAAAAAGATTGAGAAATACATGAACTAATTATGGAATTTCATGCTATGCAGCAGAAGAAAACACAATAAGCAGCTATAGCCTAATATTCTATGATCTGAGAACTTTATTTGTATACAAATACAAATTCCTAAATAGTTGATAACCGGCCTTTTGTATCATTATTTAAATTTCCTTGACTATGATTGTAATATCGATTTTAAATTGAGTCATAACATATGATAATTATATGAAGCACTTGATCTTATCTAAAACATGCCATGAAACCCAGCCACTCTGGTCTGGAAGTGTATCATAGATGCTTGTTCCTAAAACAGTGGTGGTCTAGTAGCTAATCTGTGAAGTGTGAAATGAGGTTGGTTTTGATACGAAAATGAATGGCTAATATGGGAGTGGAAAAAGAGCCTGCTTGTGCTCAAAAGAGATGGAAAAAGAGTTCTGTAATCTCTATTGAGATGGCTGTACTCGATTTTCATCAATTCAGAGATGGGTCATGCTTTCGAATGGTCTATTGTTAAGCAACTATTATTTATAACTTGTAGTTACGTATCAGCACTTGTAAGTGGTCACTTCTAACTTGTAACTTTTCTGAAAATGAACAAGGCAGAGCTGAATCAGATATAAGCTCAGATTCATTATAGCAAATTATTCTATTGTCCTTGATTAATTTGAACAATTGGTAATGTTTATCACCTATCGGATATTTGCATATAGGAGCTTACTCGCTCACTTGTTAGTACTCGGAATACTGATAACTATAAAATATTTCATATGGTCGCGACCTTACAGAAGTATGAAATAACATAGGTTATATAAAATATATATTGTGGGTGGACACTTATAGTTCAAATTTAAAACGTGCTCAAAATAATTCACACAAAAATCACTTGTCATTTTGCAACATTCTTCTCTAAGGAAGAAAAAAAACTCAGGCAAGAGATAGAGATAGAGAATAGAGGTCATAATACATCTGAGCGCCATGACAAGTATAAGTTTTTGCTATTTAAAACGCAACATGAACATACATAAAGATATAGCTTCCACCATTACTTGCTCTTCACTTATCATCATGGAATTTATCAACTCATACACCAAAAAATTTCTAAATGTAAGCTTCTAAACTTCTAGCAAGCTTCTGAAACTGATCATTCATTTGCAGTACGAAGAATAAGCCTGCTGCAGAATGTAGAGAACAAGACTTTCGCCTTGTCTTGTTGCAACAGCAAATTACTATAACCTAATGCACCTTATAAGGACTTTCACTTTTCACCGAGCCTTAAGCCACTGTACACCACATATCAGTGAGACAACATTAGCTAGCGAAAGTGCTGATAGATTTTGAATTCATTCTTTTATGTACTTTCACTTGCAGCCCTAGCAGGAACATTAAATTGCAGCAAAAGCAATAACATAGTCTGAAGTAAGTGATTACTCGAAAAGCATAATATGAGAATTCCAAAGATATTTACAAGCAAAAAACCAAGTCCCTACTAAATTATGGTCAAATCCTACAAATAAGTTGTGTAATTATAAGCTTTATCAGATTATACCATTTGAGCCCTTAACATTGTGGATTGCATTAGCAAACAGGGCATCCTTTAAAACTGTAAAATAGAATGAAAAACCAGTACAAATCACGTATTTTTCAATTCGAAAGCTCACCTATTGAAGAGGATGGAACTACAATAACATTCATATTTACGTTATTGGGAGGAAGCTGCAATCTAAGAGGGTAAAGCTTCCCATTCAATGGACTTCGCGAACACACGGTGATACCTGTGAGCCCTGTCTCATCCTCCAACCTCTTAGTTAATTCATCAACCCCAGTCCCCTTAAAGGTAATCGCAAGCCCATCCAAATCTTCATCCACTTCCCCATAGTCATCACAAACATGATAAAATATAAGTCTCCCATCTCCTTTCTTTTGTGGCAAACTTGCAGGTGAATCAGCCGACTGTATTTATATGAAAAGTTAAATGCCAGTCTTTAGTACTAATTCAGCTAGCTCATCACTAAATTAAATTTGGATTTTGTAGTAAAAACAATGGAGATTAATTTCTTGGCCTATAAGTCGATAACCCTCTTTTCTTAGTTAAGAAAATGTTGAGGAATCGGGTCTTGGTTGAGGCTGTGTGAGTATTTAAATTTGTGAAATCGATCAGTTTTTTTTTGGAAAAAATAAGATTAAAAAGAAATACTTGTGTTTATGCATGTTCAAGGATCAAACCTCAGGTCCGGAGAAACTCACAGGAGTAGAAGGCGTGCTAGATCCAGAAGAACTGAAAGAATCAGAGTGAACAATCAACTGCTGCAGTGGCTTCAACGAATCAGTCTCAACAACATCAATGTACCAGAATATCCAATTCTGAGTAGCAGTCCTCCGAGGAATGTCATGAGTAACAGAGTTTCTCCACGGTGGAAGTCCCCTATTAGCTCGAAGAAATTCACCATATCGAGTTCTGAGCTTCACTTGATTCTTACCATCTCTAATAGGCTCCCATTCAACAGACGAGTCCAGCCTGTCTGGTAAACTTTGGGTAACTTTTTGACCTGTCATTCCAAAAAGGAACGGTTGATTAGAGGCCGTGAGATACTTGTTGTAGCAACTCTTAAGACGGATTATCTCGTGATTGTTGTGATCAGGTGGGAGAATTTCAACTGTCCACCGCGCAGCCTTAGAGGAACCATGACGGTCTTGTGTGACAGACTCTTCGTCTTCATGGGCGGTTAAGTACTTTCCATGGCTGCTTCGAAGTCGAACCTCATTGGCATCGTGAAACATATCCATTGCAAGAAAATTGTTGGAATGAAGTTGATCACTTCTGTTAAGGAGTTGAAAATGTACAAATTAAATTTTAGTAGTATTAGTAAAGAGTGAGGTAAGTAGTATTTATCGGTTCGGATTTAAACACGCGTACAAACAAATATCAGAAACGAAGACATTAATGACCACTAGGAAAATTACACGTAAGAGATAGTATCAGATATACAGGTGGCGGCAGTCATACCAATAAAGACATTAACAAATAACAACACGGTTATGTGATACGGGCGTGTGGATTGTATGTATATTGCGTAGTCAACATGAGATTGACAGGTTAATATTGGTTACAGCCTTATAGGTACAACGAACAAGCAGCAAAGAAAGTCAGGAATTGTTGATTGTGATTAGTAACAGATGTTAGTTGGCTAGCTAAAGAAATTAGCATTTACTATTATGTACCAGTGTCGAGTCATATCATTGATAATTCTACATTTCTACGTGTTTACTATGTATGGCTAATTTGTATTTAAACGTCGTCTTCTATATCTCTTTCACTAGATCATTTAATATCTTTGTTTGCGGGAGCCGGTCATCATTCATCAGAGCGAGTACGATATGTGTCTCCATTTTCAATTTTTTTTATAATACAAGAAACAAACTATAAAAAAATCACATTTTCTCTTTATCTTCAATTAAATCATGGAATAAAGTATAAATGTTTGGTGTGCGTCGAATAAATTTAATCGAATTCAATTTTTATACCAATTGAATCAAAAGTTTCAAATTTGAATTTGATTGTCATCAAATTAATGTCTCTGTTAATTTAATGATAGCTTGTGAAATGTCAAGTACAGTATTGAACAACTTCTTTCTCTTCCAAACAACAATCACTTGCATAAAATTTTGACAATAATCAAGAGAAATACAACTAGGCACAGCTGCAACCTGAAACTCTTCCTACATAAATCACTAAAACCCAAAGGGTACAAATTCTTTTGTCGTATAAGCTTAATCAATTAGCCCTGGTTAAGCTGTTGACAAACTCAACCAGTTTCTCAGTTGCTGGCAACACATCAGTAACAGCAGAGTTCAAAGTGAACCGATCAGCCCAAGCAGCAAGCTCTGGCGTTTTGGCCTTGTCCAGGAATGTAACACCCTGTGTCACTTCTCTTAGCCTCAGCCAACCCAAGAGACTTCCAAGTACAATGTCAATGTAACCAATATTGTCCCCGCCAAAGTAACCTTTCCCTTCGCTATATTTCACAAAAGCTTCCTCCAAAAGCACCACCCCTTCAAGAATCTTCTCTTTCACGGCCGCCTTTGCCTCGTCTCCTTCTGCTGTTCTGTATTCTGATAATAGCGGAAACCACTGCAAACTTTCGTATGTCAAATACTTGAAGAATTAAAGAAAATTAAACACGCTCGAGTAAATTGAAGTACCCTACTCAGCCTTCGGATCAGAAACAATCCTAAAACAAATTGTGAACAAATATACGGATAGTCACATTTTACATGACCAACTCCACCAAAACCTTAACGTGTAGGTTGAAACCACTAAATGGATCTTATACTTATCAACACTCCCTCTCTCTTGCACAACCATAATAATCCCATCAACTAAGATATAATACTATATATGTTAGTTTAACAATTTTATCAAAAAATAAGATCCACATCCACTATATGCATTTTGTAGTTTTCAACATTATGTCTCACTCTGCACGACTAGAGCCATAATAATCTTCATTACTGGCCGGCCACAACTAAAATCAATCTCATCAAAGAGCAACAAACACAGAGGTTTTCAGACTAATAATATCAGAAATAAAAGCATTCGAACTCGAAATTTCTCATAAACATCAGATCTGATACTATATTACACAACCAACTGATCAACCCTAAAGCAGAAGTATCGTATAGTTTTGAACATGGAAACAGAATGAGTAACATGAACATTTTAGTACAGAGATTGAGGGTCTTTGGCTAAGCTTATTTTCCGGAAATAATCCCTTATTTCCGTAAAAAAAATAGATATAAATGTAATTTTTCTGAAAATAAGTAACTTATTTTTTAGTTTGAAGATAATATTTAGTTTTAAAATTCTAAAATAAATATTTATCTTTAAAAAAAATATGTAAAAAAATTATGAAATAAGTAACTTATTTTAAATTTAAAGAACCTCAAACCACCACGTTAGTAGATTAATAGGCAGCCCAAAAGCGAGCAGTAGCGCGATCATAAGGATCAGAGGGAGAATGGAGGGGCCATCAGTCCAGACCTCATCAATGTACTGAACAATGACAAGGGACTCTGAGATGGGCTTATCACCATGAATGAGTACGGGGACTTTCTTATGAACAGGATTGGATTCCAAAACAAGTTGACTCTTTGAACGTAGATTTTGTTCGATAAATTCATAGCTTATGCATTTCAGATTTAAAGCTATCTGAACCCGGTTCACGTAAGGACTATCCCAAAATCCAAGAAGCTTGACAGCAGCCATTGCGAACTTAGGCTTTGAGTAATAAATACAATATACACGTGGGTACAGATACCAAAAAGTCAAAGGTTAAGTGCGAACTGATATTTAACTATTTATAAGTTTGCTGTTGTCAAGTATGTATGTTTGACCTATCTATATACAAGTGCTATTTTTTTTCTCTAAGAACTACTACTGTATCAATCCTTAAATTTTGAAATTCCCCTTTCATTCTTGGATATTATATTCATTTAACTTCACCCAATTGTAAACCACATGGTACGTCATTCTTGGATATTATATTCATTTAACTTCACCCAGTTGTAACCCAGATAGTACGTCTATATATATTCATTTAACTTCACCCAACTGTAATCCACATAGTACGTCATAATTTTGTAGAAAAAGATTGCACCAGCCGGGAATCGAACCCGGGTCTGTACCGTGGCAGGGTACTATTCTACCACTAGACCACTGGTGCTTATATTAAGAATATTGTAAAAACTTATAATTGACAGAGCATTCATAAGAGAATCAACTTTTATATCAGAAATCCCTCCATGTCAACTTGCTCTTACTTTAGCCTAGACTGGAAGTACGGTCCGTTTAGCTTTCAGGTAATTCAAGCAGCAGCAACCGAGAAGAGAGAACTACAACATTCAAAAAAAAAAAAAGGGGTAACAAACTGTAATGAATCAACTAAAACAGGTGAAGGCAATATTTTGATCTACTAGCTCTAACAAAATCTATGCACATACTAGCTCTAACAGAAGTTGCATAATACTAATTATTAATACTCTTTTCCTCGACATTTAAACTAGCTTTTACTNCCGATTAAAACCTGCAAGTTGGAATCATATTTCCACCTACCTCCTCTTATCAGAAGAAAATGCTGCAAATTCACCTCATTATCTTGCAGCTAATTAATTATAAACTAATTACTAAAACTTTGTTCAACAATCCAACATTTTCGGCTTGCCTATCAATGTTTCAGCCCTACAGTACTTCATGATTATGTAATTCAACCAACCATTTGTTGTTTTATACTGTATAAACATTTATCTTTATATGCATCTCTTTAACTTATTCTAGAATTAACAAAAGGGCAATAGAATATATGTATATACTATGCCTTATCTAATGCACAGACGAGGACAGGCGGTCTAAACTAAAAGAATATATCATCATACATTCTTGTCCTTGATTACTCCTACAGATTTAGGGATATTTTAATTATTTCTGGCTCCTTAATCTCTTCGCCTACATTTTTAAGTCAGTGTTTTTTTTCAATAATCAATTACCTTCATGCTTGGCAACTAACTTGTTCACTGTAACCATCTATATATAGACTCGAACCTCAAGCAAAATAAGATTCAAATAAATCTATCAATTTCAACTATCGCCACAAGCATCGGGTACTTCTAATCAACGATGGCTATGACGAAATTTCCAACAGTTGAGAATTGTTCATCACTTGGCCGAGAAAAGGATACCGTTGTTGCAGACTTAGACGGAACCTTGCTTAGAGGTCGTAGTTCTTTTCCTTATTTTGCCTTAATTGCATTTGAGGCTGGAGGGTTTTTCAGGCTTGTCTTTCTGCTCTTATGTTCACCACTTGCTGGAATTTTATACTATTTTGTCTCTGAGTCTGCTGGAATCCAAGTTTGCATTTTTGCAACGTTTGTTGGGATGAGAGTCACTGACATAGAATCTGTGGCACGAGCTGTGTTGCCTAAGTTCTACTCGACTGACCTCCATCCTGAATCATATCGTGTATTCTCAGCATGTGGAAAGCGTTGTATTCTCACAGCAAACCCAAGAATAATGGTGGAATCATTTTTAAAAGGTTTCTTGGAAACTGATTTAGTTTTAGGAACAGAAATAGAAACCTACAAGGGTAGAGCAACAGGATTTGTTCTCAACCCAGGGGTACTTGTGGGGAAGAATAAAGCCAATGCTCTTCGAGAAGCTTTTGGGGATGTTCAACCAGAAATAGGCTTAGGAGACAGGCATACTGATCTTCCTTTCATGGCATTGTGCAAGGTTTGTAATATGATCCCTAAATCAAAATGGACTAATGGTGCTTAATCTTAAAACTTGAAATAATAAAATAGAATTATATACTGCAGATGTGGGTACAATCTTATATATGAAGTAACAACTATCATTATTACTAAATTATATCAAATCCACATATAACTCAAACTATAATATCTGCAGGAGGGCTACATAGTGCCACCAAAACCCGAGGTTGAGGCTATAACAAAGGACAAGCTTCCCAAGCCTGTCATCTTCCATGATGGTCGTCTCGTCCAAAAACCAACACCTCTCATAGCACTAATCACCATAATTTGGATCCCAATAGGCCTCATCCTTTCCATTCTGCGAGTTGCTGCTGGAGCATTACTACCCATGCCAATCGTATACTATGCTTTTTTAGCACTTGGTGTCCGTGTCACCATTAAGGGTAACCCACCTCCTCCTGTCAAAAAATCCGATGGCCAATCCGGAGTCCTCTTTATATGCTCACACAGAACCCTCCTAGACCCAATATTCCTCTCAATTGCCCTTGGCCGACCAATCGCAGCAGTAACATATTCTGTGTCCAGACTATCCGAACTCATCTCACCGATTAAAACTCTTAGACTTAGTAGGGACCGTGCCACTGATGCATCAATGATAAAAAAGATGTTACAAGAAGGAGACCTGGTTATATGCCCTGAGGGTACTACATGTCGTGAACCCTTCCTTCTTAGATTTTCCGCAATGTTTGCTGAATTAACAGATGAGCTAGTACCAGTAGCTATGGAAAACCGGATGAGTATGTTCCATGGGACAACAGCAAGAGGGTGGAAAGGGATGGACACATTTTACTTCTTCATGAATCCTAGCCCGGAGTACGTAGTAATTTTTTTGCATAAATTGCCGAAAGAGTTGACATGCAGCTCAGGAAAGCCAAGCCATGAAGTAGCAAACTACATTCAAAGGGTGATTGCAGCAACTCTATCCTATGAGTGCACAACATTTACAAGGAAAGATAAATATACAGCACTTGCTGGGAATGATGGCACTGTGGTAGATAAATCAGTGAAGGCTAACAAAGTAATGGGATGTTAATTGAGCATCTACCTAATTTCGCTAGAAGTTTCATTTCAACAAATTTAAAGCCCGAAAAATTGGTAGTATGGTTGAGCACAAAAAATCGAAATCAAAAAACTAACTAAAAAAATGAAACTTTAAAAAATGAAAAAATTAATAAAAGTACAAACAATATATAGGATTCATAATTTTTATCACATGAAACTGTTGAAAAAAGTTGCAATGCCATTTCAACAAATTTTCACCACTTTCAATAATATGAAAAATGATGCTGGCTGTGGGGTTCGAACCCACGCGCACTTATGTGCAGAAGATCTTAAGTCTTCCCCCTTAACCACTCGGGCAAACCAGCTTGCGTTGAAAATTTTGATTTTCATAAAATTTAGCTATTATATTATAATTAAAATTAATGCCCTAATAATTTTTATGATTTTAAATCAACTTAAAGAAAAGTGTTATGATTTAAACTCTAAGTACAATTTGTTTGGATAATTTTACTATAATTATGTAACTTATGGGTTACTAATAATTAAGTAACAAATAATGTATTTGGATAATATTACTATTTTTATAAAAAACAATCACAAAACTCATGCCAATTAGTAATTACTTTAAAAAAAATTAAAACGGAATCTTAATTTTGTTTTTATTTTCTCTTTGGATCGGAAACTTAAAGTCTACAATGAGTTATATATATTAAACGTTTCATTGTTTTTTTTTACAGAAATAACATTTCATTAATAAATTGTAACGAAGTACAATAACCTAAAAAGGAGTTTATTTCATTCACCAAGTTTATCATCTAACCGAAAGACACGCATGTTGCCACCGGACATTTAGACAATAACACATTAATGTCTGAAAATAAACATCACCAAAGAAGGGACTTGTTAAAACCCCACAGGAGCAAAACCCTATGGGAAAAAATTCAAGGGGAAAAAGAGTGACCTACTAAAAATAACTAAATACAAGAAAAAAAATATCTAATTACAATGAGATCATTAAATCCAAGTTCACGTCTTCATTAACCTTCTCTTTACCATTCTTCCCATCCAAGAGAGTATTAAAATAACTAAATATAAGGAAAAAATATCTAATTACAATGAGACCATTAAATCCAAATTCATGTCTCCATCCACCTTCTCTTTACCCTTCTTCTCATTCAAGAGAGTATTAAAATACTGCTTCCATTCATCTTTCATCTACACGCAATAACTCATCCAATTAAATTTGAAAAATAAAAAACAAACTAACAAAGACAAATAAGTCGATGAAAGTGTAACAAAAATATATAATATAAAATTATATAATAAAACTTTCAATTCATAATTATAGTGATCTAATATGACACAACATCGTCATAAACAACATATAACCACCTCCTCATACCCAAATTCATACTAAAAATAGTAAATCCTCAAAATTATTCTTAAATTTTAGTTAATTTTTAAAATTTTATTACATCTGATTCCTCATCCCTATCCCCATTTCTTTTTTATTAATTTTTTCTCTCATTTCTCTTTACACCTCTAACTACTTTATATTATTTTATTAATTTTCACACCTCCTTTATATATAAAAGTTGTATAGAAAATGATATTAATTCTCACACCCCATATTTGTGGTCTCATTTTCATGTACTCAAAAATTTCCTCAAAATGGGATTCAGATATGAAGTGGTTTTTTAACTAAAATTCATAATTTCCCCAAAATACGAGGGTGAGAGGCTCTTAGACAATTCTTAACACATGACATTCTTTCGTCATTAATACGTGTGCGGTTGTACTCATGTTTTTATATCAATGTTCATTGACTTATTTACCTCCCTCCCTATTATATAACATCACAACAAAACTTTTCATGAAAACATTTTATTTAAGTTAAATTACAATTTTACCTTTATATTAATCTCTAATTTACTATTTTAATTTGTAAGTATTCATCTTATTTATTTTCTAATCCATTAATATTATATAATATTACTATTTTACTTCTTATTTACTTTCTAATATCTATATTATAAAATATTACGACACACTATTTTAGAAAAATATTTTATTCAACCTAATTTATTTCTATTATATCCTTATATTTAATATTATATATATATATATATATATATATATATATATATATATATTTACAAGTACTTCACCTCTACTAGCCGTAAGATTTAGAATTGATTTTTTAGATAAATATTAAAGGAGAGGATGATTATTTAAAAATATAAATTTATGTAAATAAAAAATATTTTTACATTCTAAAATTATTCTTTATTCATTTTTCATCTTCTAAAAGTGATATATTATATTATTATTATTATTGACGAGTTCTTTTAATAGTCAAAATATGACAATCACTTAAAAATACATCACCAATTCAGTTATATACTTATATGTATACCACTCATAAATTTATAATAAAATTTTTAAATCGGATTTTAATATAAACTAGCTCTTTCACCTGTGCAAGGCACGAGATACTCTAAAATATATATGTTAGAGTATCTCGTGCCTTGCATAGGTGAAAGAGTTAGTTTATATTAAAATCCGCAAATAATATACAATTTTCTTTTCTGTTTCACAAATAAAATTTTTTTTATCCAAAATAAAAAGTTTCACTAGTACGTACTCTTCCGATAACTGAAGAGTAATCTTCAACCGTAGCAGATGATTGTGTAATAAACGTGTGACTGAAGCTGGGAATCATTTGATCCATCGATCGGGAAATAATATTACTTTTGATGCATTTTAGGTAGGTCTAACAATTTCACAGCTGACAAGTGAACACGACACGAAACGATACCAAAAAAATGTGTATCACATTCTTTCGTCATTAATTCGTGTGCAGTTGTACTCATGTTTTTATATTAATGTTCATTGACTTATTTACATCTCGTTATTATATTATGTCACAACAAACTTTTTTATGGAAACATTTTATTCAAGTTAAATTACAATTCTATCCTTATATTAATCTCTAATTTATTATTTGAACTTGTAAGTATTCATCTTATTTATTTTCTAATACATTTATATTATATAATATTACTATTTTACTTCTTATTTACTTTTTAATATCAATATTATAAAATATCACGACACATTATTTTAGAAAATATTTTATTCAACCTAATTTATTTCTATTATATCCTTATATTTAATATATTATTATTATTATTATATACTTACAAGTATTTTATCTCTACTCGCCGTAAGATTTAGAATTAATTTTTTAGATAAATATTAAACGAGACGATGATTATTTAAAAATATAAACTATGTAAATAAAAAATATTTTTACATTCTAAAATTATTCTTTATGCATTTTTCATCTTCTAAAAGTGATATATTATATTATTATTATTATTGACGAGCTCTTTTAATAGTCAAAATAAGACAATTACTTAAAAATACATCACCAATTGAGTTATATACTTATATGTATACTATTCATAAATTTATAATAAAAATTTTAAATCTATTATAAAATAACTTATGAAATATATATGTTAGAGTATCCCGTGCCTTACACGGGTGAAAGAGCTAGTTTATATTGAAATCCGCAAATAATATACAATTTTCTTTTCTGTTTCACTAATAAAAACAATTTTATTCAAAATAAAAAGTTTCACTAGCACGCACTCTTCCGATAACTGAAGCGTAATCTTCAACCGTAGCATATGATTGTGTAATAAACGTGTGACTGAAACTGGGAATCATTTGATCCCTCGATCTGGAAATAATATTGCTTTTGATGCATTTTAGGTAGGCCTGGTAATTTGACACGCGAATACGACACGAAATGATACGAAAAAATGGATATAAATTTTGATTTTCGATACACGAAACATGAAAATACACGAACACGAAATTACACGATAAATTTAGTATCGGATATGAGTTTTCATTTTGGTACACGAAAATACACAAAATATTATATATATATATATATAATTTTTATTTTTATATTCTAATATATATTATATCATAATATATAATATATATTATATCATAATATATAATATATATATTATATACATAATATATATATTTTTAAACATATATTATAACAATTTCAAAGAATGAGTAAATGGGCAAGTGGGAAGTCAATGATCAATATAAAGTCACGTAATCTGGTTAAGAGCTTGAAACATATATTTGTTAAAACTTGAGAGTTTTGACCTCCTTTTATTTTGAAATTTTATTTTTAAACTTGTTTAATTTTTTTAGCTACGAGTACACGAAATGGTTTCAGGTTGATTTTAATTTTAATTACGAGTACACAAAAATACGAAAATACATTAAAGGAAAGTACACGAAATGGCACGATTACCCGGTCTAATTTTAGGCATTGAGAGTTGAGACTTGAGACCGATAAAGACAACCAACTTGCATTTTTTTTTAAAACAGTTAAAAATTAAAATGACTCCATATATGGCCAAGGGACAAACTTGTACAGTTCTCGCATAACATTTTAAGAAGTAAGATTTCGGAGTCGACTTTAATTATTCTACATTTGTGGCTCTGTTTCATGCCTTAAAAGTTACGGTAAAATAAAACATTAATTGTATGTATATTTCATGTTAGAGGTCCCAAATTTGTCTCAAAAAATTTTCCAAACGATGAATTGTCAATTTGTTATTAGTCAATTTTTAAAAAATAGTATGGAGCTCGCATGCATTAATATGTGTCTCACCGTTAAAATAATGTCATGTATAATTCGAGAACAATTTTGGGATGTATTTCGTTACCTCTAGAATTACTCTTTCATATAAGTTAAAGGTAAATAAATTTGCAAAAGGCACTTCAAATATCTATATATATATATTTATTGAAATAGATTAATCGACCCACAACTCTTAATTATCACAATTTTTTCTAAAATATATTAGTGCTTTTATTTAGGTTTTTTTCCCCACGGATTATAAGATTCTCTTTAATTTATTGAATGTACAGAATCGGAGGAAGCACAAACGCCAAGACGGTTCAGATTTTATTGCTGACCGCTTTGAGTGGGTTTGCTAAAGAATCTAGCCAGCCATCTATCATTACATTGTACGTTAGGAATGATCGATTATTCTTGAGCACTTCTTATTATGGTGCGTATAGAGATTGCATGAAATACACACAACAGTACTAGCTAGATTAATGCCGTATTGGCACCTAATTGTCTCGTACACATTTAAAAGCAATTTATAAGCTTCTCCGGCCTCTCCTTTTATCTAGCAGTATATACGTACAATACATACAATTAACACATACTCGATCACCAGAATACACATAGTCAATTAGTCATAGATATCTAGTGTAGGCTCGAAAATTTGTTCAAGATCNCAATTAACACATACTCGATCACCAGAATACACATAGTCAATTAGTCATAGATATCTAGTGTAGGTTCGAAAATTTGTTCAAGAGATCAACAATCTTGACAGTTATATCCAGTCACAAGCTACTCTAAAAGTGGAAAGCGTATGGAATCACACTCCAACCTATAAAGAAAAGCTAGCACCCCCGAATTATCAAGTACAAGCTAGCTACCCAAAAAAATTGCACAATTGCCTTGGCTAGCTAGTAAAACTTTACTCATTTGCTTCTCTGTTTTTGCCCCTTCTCTCACTCTCTGAGAAATTAAAACATTACATGCACCAAATTAATTATTTTGACCTGCAATCTAAGCTTCTAAAAACACACACACACACACACACACACACACATATATATATATCATTATATACTGAAATATCGTATATGCATACATGCATGTATATGTAGCTAGCTAGAATTGAAGAACAAAGCCTTTGTCACTGTCAGTGTTGTGTGCATTAATTAGAAGGTGGCCGGAGNACCCCAATAACACACAAATAAGAGATTCTTCTAATCTTTTGTGCTGTAATTAATTATTCTTCAAAAACAAAAGTAAACTAGCTAGAACAACAACAAAATCATTTATATATCACTTATATCGGCATGCACAAAAATAAGTACAAGGCTACATTAATATTACCTAGATACATCAATCCTCTAATTAATTCCTACTAGATGCTTTGTCGATTTAATAATAAAATNTTTGTGGTTGGGATGTTAGAAAGTGTTAAATCAGAAACAAACCAAATCAACTTGTCCAAGTCAGAAGCTGGAAGAAGCTTCAAAGTGATCAAGGTGATAGATCATACAGTTGAGAAGCTGGAAGCTGTTGGTCCAAACTCAGATTTCAACTACAACATGAGCAAAAGACGAGTGCCTAATNGAACGATGAACCGAAGAAAATGTATATTGAGATTTCAAATCGTTTAGCAATACATGTAAAAATTCCTAATGGACATTATCCATTCTCCACCTATCATCAGTTACAAACTGAACAACTNTGGCCCTGACCCCATCCATAATCGGTACGTATATATGCTTAATTCCTTTAACGCCATCTTTTAAATAAAACAAAAGTGCACTCGACACTAACTAATATATTTATGCGGATNTGTGTCTAGCTATATGATGAGCTACTTTGTTCGCAGATAGTTTGATAAACTTCAACGGTCACTTGTTGATCTCTGAATTCCGATATGTTTTTTTAATAAATCATTAGATATATAAAAATATTTTGATTAAACACGTATTATCTCAAAAGTTATAAATTATATCTGTAATATTGATTAATAAATAATTATTGTAACAAAATTTAAAAGTTAATAATATACATATTATTATATATCTGATTAATGTTCCTCTCTATATAAATTATCGATTATTCTATTAATTACTCCAAATTTAGTTGTCGTAACAATTAGACTCTTGTCGAATTTTTGACCATTAGGTTCCAATTTTACAGTTTTTAGCAACACATACATATGTGTATTAATGTATATATTATCATTTAAACTGCAGGGAAGCGGGAAATTCAGGAAGACCCCCTAGGCAAGCTTAATGAAAATAAGGTTCATATACTTCCCACACAAATGTAGAAGACAATGTAATATATAACGCAACTGCTTAGAGCATGTTTTAATTTGATTTAGTTTCTAAAATGATTGATTTATAAATGGTAAAANTGGCCCTGACCCCATCCATAATCGGTACGTATATATGCTTAATTCCTTTAACGCCATCTTTTAAGTAAAACAAAAGTGCACACGACACTAACTAATATATTTATGCGGATATACACGATTTAAATAACAAAAAATCCAAAATTTAAATAGAGTATCTAAAATGACGGGAAAGGTAGAAACAAGACCAGATATAATTTGATCATTATGAGCAAATCCAAAATCTTTATAGACAAAGCCAATCATTAGTTCCCAACCATGGGGCGAATGGAATCCGATACATAAATCTGTTAATAAAAGAATCGAAAAAGCTTTTATTGTGTCACTTAAGTTATATAGGAATTCCTGAGCCCAAGAGTTAAGAGTAACAAGTTCTTCATTACCCAAAANGGCAAGCTTAATGAAAATAAGGTTCATATACTTCCCACACAAATGTAGAAGACAATGTAATATATAACGCAACTGCTTAGAGCATGTTTTAATTTGATTTAGTTTCTAAAATGATTGATTTATAAATGGTAAAAGTATTATGTTTTTAGTTAATAAGTAGTGTTAGGTACCCAAAATTTTCTCAAATGATGTGGTATAACACATGACAAATTTTGATTTGTGAGCCAATATACACGCGGATCCATTAGGAAAGTTACGTGACAACTGAGTATCGGGAAAATTTTTGGTACCTAACATTTCTCTTAGTTAATTTTT
This sequence comes from Oenanthe javanica, assembly GCA_008931105.1. Lineage (NCBI taxonomy): Eukaryota > Viridiplantae > Streptophyta > Magnoliopsida > Apiales > Apiaceae > Oenanthe > Oenanthe javanica. The sequence continues at coordinate 866 of QRFB01016000.1, read as the reverse complement.
TCCNTCCAAAATCTTTATAGACAAAGCCAATCATTAGTTCCCAACCATGGGGCGAATGGAATCCGATACATAAATCTGTTAATAAAATAATCGAAAAAGCTTTTATTGTGTCACTTAAGTTATATAGGAATTTNTTTAATTGGTGATACTGAACTACTGATGCACCTTAACCCCGTCTTGTTAAAAAATGATGAAGATAAAGAAGATATGATTTGCCATATATACAGTGGCGGACCTNTAAGAGTAACAAGTTCTTCATTACCCAAAATAGAATAACCGCTTAGAATAACGAAACAGATTAATTATGAGTAATAGACTCATATATCCAATTAGCACCAAATATCTCACGCATGCATGCAAACAAATTATAATCAACACAACAAAAGTCAAAAGATAAAATAAGAATGAAGAAATATTTCATAAGTAAATGCATCTTATTATAAGAACTATATATGATATAAATTATGATTAACCTTATAACTAATCAGATGTAGCTTGTAGTACTTGGTAATTATCTACATTCTCTATCTATTGTGTCCTAATATGCATGGCATCATTATTCAACTTACAGATTTTTAATATTCACGCCTATAAAGTTAAAAAGAAGGTAAATTGATCTTTTGTTTTATTCAGTCACTAATTGGATCAATCTTTAAGTAGTGTAAATGAATAGGTGCCACTTTAATTTGTTCTCTAAATTAATTACCCCAATAACACACAAATAAGAGATTCTTCTAATCTTTTGTGCTGTAATTAATTATTCTTCAAAAACAAAAGTAAACTAGCTAGAACAACAACAAAATCATTTATATATCACTTATATCGGCATGCACAAAAATAAGTACAAGGCTACATTAATATTACCT
>QRFB01015998.1:0-18346 GCA_008931105.1 Oenanthe javanica | reverse complement strand
TCCGTCCTCTTTTAATTATCCTTTTAAAAAAAGTTTTGTTCTTAAATAGTTATTCATATCTTATTTTAATATATCTTTTTACATATTTTGCTAAAATTAATTTTTATTCCTATTTCTCATGTTTGACTCTATAATTCATTTTCAAATTTATTTAACTATTCGAAACATTGATTAGGAGCAAACATAAAAATAAATCATATAATTAAATACTTAATAAGTACGTTTTTTCATAAAAAAAAGGAGCAGGAGGGAGTATTGTTATTAATATTTTTTGTGTTCTTGGCTCTCCTTTCTTTCTTTTTCTTTCTAAATATTTAACAATATAATTACATGTAAAATCATCGTGCTCAACATGTTACTCCCTCCGTCCCGTTGAGTTGTTATCATTTCAAAATGGGGTGTCTGACACGNTGTCTGGCACGCATTTTAAGGTGAATTTTAAGGATAGTTCCATAATTTATTTTTGAAATTTTCCTTTTTTGTATAAAAATAGAACAATCCTATTTTTATACAAAAAAAGAAATTTTTAAAAATAAGTTATGGAACTATCCTTAAAATCCACCTTAAAATGCGTGCCAGAAAGTGAAAAAAAAATGATAACAATTGGGTGGGACGGAGGGAGTACTATGGAGGTGAAAATCACAAGCAACAGTGGGTTGGGAAAATCATAAGGTATTAACTTCGATCTCTATTCTCCCCAGTTTTTTTTTGTCAAGAGAAACTTTAACGTGGATGATTTGTACCGAAATACAATCTCGTACAAACGGAGTCCTTTCCTTCAACAAAGTTTATCATCTAACCAAAAGACATGCAAGATGTCTCTCGACATTTAGACAATAAAACTTTAATATCTGAATATAGAACACTTGAAAATTCAAAAAAAACAATTAATACCCAACTTTGTTTTTGTTTTAACTTGCAAATTCGTGTGTGTAAATCATTAGGTGTTTGATGAGATCACTTGTCAATTTCATATTTGCATTTCTGTAAAATACACTATTTTTCAATCACTATACCATAGAGTGCTTGCATGTCATTATATTTGCTTGTATGTTCGTTTGCATATATATATAAGAGAGAAAGAGAGCCTAGCTAGAGGAGGGCCAATTGAAGAACCCTTATTACTGTGTTATCTTCTCTCATATTTATTATATAATTGTTTATTTGTTTATTAAATTAATTTAGTTGATAATTACACATCCACCACACTTCCAAATTGTAAAGAATAATATATTTAAAATTGATATTGATAACAGACCTTCACTGCGAACGATACCCTACTCAAATACTTAACAACAAAATGGCGCCGCTGCCGGGGAAGGCAACAATATTGATTTTGAGTTAATTGTTTCTTATAGTTTAGATTTTATCTTTATACATATTTTTTTCTTTTCTTTCTTTTTGGTTTTTTTTCTTTGGTGTGTCTACAGGTTATTTTGAGGTAGACAATTGAAGTTTTTTGGAGTTGAGGAGACATGAATTACAACTTTGCTTGGAATAACGCTCAGAACTTTTTTAGTGATCAAGAACGATATCTAGACTTCTGTCCTTATCAAGACTTTAATGCTTATCAGGATTTTAATCCATATAAGGTGAATTCGTTCTATTCTGAAAATTCATATTATGCTCCATACCCTCCTAGCAATGATTTTTCATATACCTTTGAAAACCAATACTATGATTCATATACGTGTAATGGTGTTGATAAGAGTTTAATTCATTCTAATCATTCTTTTACTTTCTTTGGGACTTTTTAAACACTTTGATAACCTAACTTTTGAGATTGTTAGTATGAATAATATTCCATGTGCAGTAGAGTCGCTAGCTTGGTATGAGGAGAATGCTAAAAGAAACAGTTTTATTATGGAAGTTCAACTTGTGATGCATAATGGTTGTCTTCATGTTCCTCCTTGTATCAATTTTCCGACTACATGTGATTCTTATTTAGCAATTGATGAAAATTTTGTGTCTAACAAACCTACTTATTTAGTTGAAAGTTGTCTCATGCTTGATATTAATAAATTGGAAGAGGTTGATATTCTACCATATTTAGAAGATAACATTGAGCTGAAAGAATTGGTAGAAGATGTGAAATTAAACGTTGATGAGTATCCAATTACAATTAAGAAGGTAATTGAGATTGAAAATTTTGAAAATCTTGCTTTGAAATAAAAGGATCCAATTTGGGAGGAGTTTGTGAGTCGTACTTATGTTTGACGACTTTTCTAACTACTTTGATTTTTCTGCGTCTCTTAAGCAGGTGATAATCCAAAAAATTATCTCTCATTTTTATGGATCAAAGGTATATTTGCACATCAAAATGTTTTTGCTAATTCGTAGGTATGTGCATCTATTTGCTTTCTCACCTCATTAGTTATGCTACTTGAATGTATATGTCGATCTAACGACGTTAAAGAAGCGATTCTTGGGAGGCAACCCAAGATTATATTATTAGTTTTATTTTTATTTTTACTCCCATAGGTGCTGATGTGAAAAAATTCGCAGGAATTTTTCTGGTTCAATCAGTTGTCTTGTTTTTCCGTTTCCCGGAGTTCCAATATAAAAAGCCTTTGACCTTATGATTTGTAATTTATATTCCATACTCACGAATAATTCTCTTAGTTCCTCTAGGGAATAGTCCCCGGTTACCAAACACATACTCGTTTCAAGCACGCAGATGTTAGGATATATCTATTATATTCGATATTTCTCCTGTTAGCCCTTCCACAAGTTAACTTCCGTGAGAGGTTTTATGGATAATCCCTTGCTTCCAAGCCTCAAGCAATTCGATTCGGGCCCAAATCATGTTTGAGTCTGCTTACCCATTGTATGCTTCCAAGTGTCTTATATTTCGATTTATCATAAATCATACTCGACTCTACTTGCGCATGATGAGTAGTTGTCCGTAAGTCTCAAAATCGTCCAAAAACCCTACTTACCAATTTCCCATCTTCCGGTATTAAATCCCCCGGTATAATAAATTTTCATAGTATTAATTGCTATTTTATGGTTCAATTTGTACTTTCAATACTCAAAATTTACGTGAGTATCTTTGATCCGGATTGTGCAATATCCTTTGCCCCCAAAGTGATTTATTACTTTGATATTGAAGTAGTAAATCACTAGTCTAGAACATATAATTTTTTGCTCCTGTGTGATCATTAACAGACCACAAGTTCAGGGTTTCACTAATTTTTGTCCTCACTTTTGTGTTGATGAGGACGATAGATCACTGTTGTTAATGAAAATGAATCGAGCCCCTAAGTGATTTATTGTCCTTATAAGAAAGGCATATCACTGGTGTGAGTTTTAAATGTAGTGGTCTTTGACACTGGATGCATTTGTACATCATTACGGCAACTTTTGTGTTAGGTCTTCAGAATTGCTGCTTGTCTTTCGAAGTGATAGTACTGCGAAAATCATTTCCGATACTATATTTGACAATTCCAGCTCACTAATTTCAGAATATTTTTGCTCTATAGTTTACAGAATTTGCAAAAATATTGAAAAACATAAAAAATATGAAGTGCCCAGAAAGAACACTTATCTGTAATTCGTTAATCTGGTTAGCTTTGGAAGTTTGAATTTGTCTGGCTGGCCTTAGCAGCTTAGTAAATTTGTTTGAACTAAATTTGTTTCTGAATGGCTCATACTTAGCTGCATTTCCCCCATTTCAGGTAGCATCAGACTCCCTTTGGCTTTTTCCAGCTATAAGTTTTTCTTTTTTGCCACTAGATGTGTGCTAAGAAATCTGTGGTGATGCATGTTGCAGTAGTTCCGCTGAAGAGATGTGAAACTGATTTTCTTGCTGCAATTGTTGATATGCTGATCACTAATTGTTGCTGAAAAGAGGCTTAATTAACAATAAGTTGTTGACCACATCTGTACTGGCTGTTGCAGCTTTGTTTGCTGGAACTTTTGTTTTCTTGTTTTCTTGACGTTTTAGATGCTTTCTACTTTGTAGCTTTCCCACTCTGTACAACGGACAAAATGTTGGAGGTAATTCAAAACTACACACAACAATGGGGAAGTTATATAAACAGTTTAACAAGAACAGGCAGATTAAACCAATTAACAAAACAAACAACGAAGACAGAAACAATATATATAAATCAGTAACTGTAATGACAAGAGAAAAAATAGAAGTCTTAGCTCTAACAGAAGCTTTTTTCACATACACTGATAGAACCAATGAACATCTGAGTCGCCAAGCCTTGCTAGAAGTCTTGACTGTTCTTGAAGAGATTATTGCCCCACTACGCTGTGTTGGGTTGCAGCAATATCACTTCCAGGATAAAACAGCACAGAGTACTTCGTCCACAGATACGTAGCACTCAACAGCGACCTGCACCTCAGTTCGCCCAGAAAACCTTATGCAAAAACTGTATGAATATTAATGTGGAAAATACGGAGTATGGCTGCTAGGGTTTTCTCAAACTTGTATTAAAATTCGATCTCTTCTATCTCCAACGTTTTTATGTATATATAATACAATAAAACGTAACAGCAGATAAAACATTAATTAAAATAATTATTCTGACTTAAGAAGCATTTAATAGAATATTCAGAATCAGTTACAGTCTTCGGAGTTTAGTGTTTGTGTCAAACACTGGAGTTTACTGTCAAACACTGACAGCAACTTTCATAGAACTGTGACAGCACCTTTTACAAATTCCTGACAGCAACTTTGTGTATGGTCGCCTCGCGTACGCGAGACGCCGAGACATTCGCCCAAATCGCCCTTCGACCCGACCCAACCCGTCGCGGCGGCGCGCGCGAGGGCACACTAGTACACCATGCACACTCACATGCCTTAGTTGTTGACACTACCCTTGCACATATATGCATATAAAGCACCTTCATCCATGTTACATATTCAATGTGGGACAAACACATTTAACCCATTTCAAACTAGCAACTTCTACTCAATTTATCTATGGATTACACTAAGAAAATATCTTAGATCAAAACATGAAAGTTTAAGTCCTCGTAACAAGGAACAACCTCCAATAGTTAGTTTCCGGAAATTACATCAAGAACATATATAAAATATGTCTCAAACTTTCCATTTTCTAACACAAAAGCCTTCCCTTTATTGTGTTTTTAGTTGCACCACATCTCCTTTCTTACTGTCTCTTGCGTTTGTAGCATGACATGTGCAGTGAATTTGCGCTGCTCTTTTGCCAATTGTTCACAATTCCACTCTGTCCAAGCATAGATTAAATAAGCCGACATATTAAGGCTGGTGCTTTTTTTTTTCTTTTTGGCCTGAATCTCTTCACAAAATTCATCTGATAATCTCCTAGCATGACCCACCTGGTACCATTTTGCTCTATTAAGCATGTAGTATTAGATGCTTCACTCATCACTTACACCTTTATCTTGTTTTTTATTTCTTTTGGATTCTTCTTCACAGCGAGAAAGCGAATAGAACTCAAACTACATGAACTATTTTTGCTTCCACGCTTTCTTTATTATTATTTTTTTCTTTTTAACTGCTGCACTTCAAGATCATCCTCATACTATTCACTAGCTGCCGCTACTTCATTCTCCTCTAATCATTTTGTGCTTCCAGAGTTCCAGTTCTCAAAGTTTGTATAAGCATCTTGGATCAGGATTACGCACTAAAGTGTACATATTCTCTTTACGCATTTGATTTCCTAATGCAATCTCCATAACTGCAGTGTCTGGTGCAAAATTTCCCGTAAAGAGTAGCTTCATATCGCTTGGCAGCTAGCCCATTTTAGTTCTACTGCTTCTGAGTTCTCAGATTATGTTGTTTTCATTGTTGCTGACATGTTGTCTCCCCAAGCTCTAATTTTCTTCCCATTTATGCTAGGTCGCCCAAAATTACTTTGAAGTCTGAAACATAAGTTGTTCATGTTGAGTATGTGGGGAAGCCAAAAAGCTTGCATGCGCTCAAGATATTGTAATTTCTACTATTGCAAACTTGTAGTAGCATGGAGATGATGCGAATAATACATTCTTTTGACATTGCTTTGTGAAGATCGCGCACATCCTCATTTACGGATGATATGTTTAGAATATTTAGCTCTCAATTAAAGACTTTTGAACTAGAAACTTGGTAACAAGAACACGTCTCTGGTGCTCCTTATGTGTGCATCTGAGCTTGTTTTACAGGAATTGGATGCATACCTTATTAGTATTACACACAGCTTTGCACAACACAATGTTTGATAGCCCGGCGCGACTTTTAACTCAGTTTCCAATTTGAGAAGTCAGTTGACAGGTTGAAATTTCAGTTTGCACAATTCCAAGATTATGATTCAGACCATGAAATGATCTTGTATTATTATTACCATCCTTGACCTTTTTCATAACCACTTTGTCTTGTAAAGAACCCAATGCATATGCCACTTGAATTAGGTATGCTCCATTGGATGTTCATGATGGGCCATACACCTTCTTCATAAGGTCTTCCTTTTAGTTTCATTATTTATTTTGCGACCATTCTTTATACTCTTAAACCAGCAGCTGTAGTTTCTCCCCTTTATTTATTTTTAGTTCCGTTGGCCTTCTTATAGAAAAAATTTGCAGATTCAGCGGGTTGTTGAAAGTCTGGACAGCTTGACAGACCTTCACTAAAACAAATGTAACTCTATGTAGAAATTTCCTTTCCACGAACCGTTTTGTGCATAAAAAACTAGGCTTCAAGATCTTCTAATGGCATATAATTCCTTGGTTATAATATTCTCAATTATATTGGATTTCTTGGTATTAAAGATTAATGACCCTATGAGCCTATTCTAATCTTTTAATATGGGTCGGCATCCATTATAGAATCGGGTTTATATCTAGTATTAACAATGATTTTTTTAGAATATTTTTCTTTTCTTAATTCATTGAGGACAATGAACTATTTAAATGTGGGGATGCGTTCTCAATATTGTAATATATGTATATTATTTTTAATTCTAGCCTTATAAATAATTAGATGATCATATGGAATGCATGCCTAGAATTCATTTTAAATTTAGAAATTTATATTATTTTTATTTCTAGCTTTATAAATAATTAGATGATCATATGGAATGCATGCCTAGAATTCATTTTAAATTTAGAAATTTATTGCATTACATAGCATAACATGATCTCATATTAGTAGTAGTTCAAGTCAGTAACTTATGATGATATTATGTGTAATTTGTTTATGATTATTTCTTGTTATGACCACATTTAATAATATTATATGCATAATGTCACTATTGTAGAGTTTATTTCTTGACACAAACTTAATTATGCTCTTGATGAATTGAGGCTTAAACATACTTGTTTCTTGAGAGGTAGTCATTTGTTGATGATTAGAATTTTGACTATTCTCTTTTGAGTTTAATACATAAATGCTTGAATTTGGGTGAAACTATGGGGTGTAAATATTTTCTTCAAAAAAAAATATTGCAAGCTGAGCATCAAGTACTCCTTTGAGATCAATGAGTGGCAAATGCAATGTCATATGAAAGGGATGATCCACGTATATGTGCTGGTATTAAGTACAATTGTACTAGAAATAATTTTTTTTGGTGACTTTCCACTGCTCTTGGTTACTGGAGAATTACTTGACTTAAAAAAAATGAATGAGATAGTGAAGACATAGAAATCCTTTGTTAAACTTGAATGATGGTTAGTTCTAAGTAATTAAGTGTTTAAGATCTATTCTAGTACTCAACCTGGGAGCTATTAACTCGCGTGACCAATCATGTTGAAACTAGTGTGTCTCTGTTCTTGGTTTATTAGAGAGCATGCTTTTAAGTTAAACACATACGCACACTCTGTACTTGTGTGTACTACGTTGTGATATTATGTTGTGAGCTTGATGTGTCTAAACTTGTTCCATATTCTGAAGGTTATTGCTAACTTGACATATACTATTATGTTTGAGATCCTTTGCATTTCATTCATTTAATTGCATTCATGCATTTACATTCATATATAAAGTTTGGATATACATGTCTCCATTGTCATTTATATTATTTTATATGAACTAGATGAATTTTGTGGGTACATTCACTATAAGCTCTCACAAGACACAACTCGTCCTAGGGCTGCCTAGGGGTTTAATGACTTGTTGCATATGCTCAATGCAATCATGCCATCTATGAAAGTGGTGTTAGATAGTTAGAATTGTTTTTACTTCTATTACTTGTCCGAGGACGTGCAAATGCTAAGTGTGAGGATATTTGATAGAGTATATATTTATATATATATTATTGGATTTTATTCTCATATTTCAAGTACTTTATACATAATTGAATATTTATTAATTCGAGTTTAATATTTTATTGCAGGAAATAAAGAATTCTTAAAATTGGAAGAATTGGAGAATAAAGACCCTAATTTGAAAATAAATTAGAAGGAAATTCGGATTTAATGGGCAACTCACACATCAATCACTATTTAGACCATATCTTGAGTTTTAGACATCAGAATTTGGCGATTTTACATCTCACACGAAGATAATAGAAAAATCTATAATTCAGAGGTGGTCAAACATACATATTTCAAGTGGAGCAGCCCAGAAACAAGTCTGAACAACTGAGTACGAATTTCACAATTAGAGTCCAACTCATTATAGGAAATTGTTTGTGTTTCCGTGTAAAGTATTAAAACTCTTCTATTTATTAGGATTTATATTATTAGAGACATATAATAATATATCATACAACATCATATTATATTATAATATTAGTTAGCCTTACTTTCGAGAGAAATGGGAGAGAAGCACTTTGAGAGGGAGATTGAAGGAAGGAGTGAAGAAATTCATCCGGACTTCAACCGATTTCTTCAAGTTGTATTCTTTGTACTTCAATTTTATAACTCATGGTTTGTGTTATTAATATATTGTTAAATAGTATGAGTGTTGCAGAAGGGGGGGTTGAATGCAACTTGATAAATTATTACTGATTTTGCTAACAACAAACAAAAAGTAATATTATCAAGTTAGAAAGGCAGAAAATAATAAGCAAGCAAATAAAGACAAGCGTTTAACTTCAAAAAATAATTTTATTATTTTTTGTTTGCTACAACTGACTGGAAAATAATTCCAGCTACAAAGAAACAAAAGCAATGGATTTTTTAATGTTTCTTACTTGAGAGAAGATCTAGCTCAGTTGCATAAGGGAAAGTACTTGTGAGATATGTGTATTTATACTCAGACACATATCTCACTTACAAGTGCACTTTCTCTTGTTCCTAGAACAAAGCTCGAAATGGAAACTTTACTTTTTCCATTCAAATTTGTCTTCATTCCATTTGTAGATAAAGCAACTCTGAGATATGCAGACATCTTTGACTCTTTGAGCACGCTCACCTTTTGCTTGAATTGTCCCAAGGTGCAGTAGTAGACTTGACAGACTAGATAGGAATGTCAAAATCATTCCTTGTATTTTCACTATCTAGTCTGCTACCTGAAACAGACTGTCAACTTCACTAAAAGTTTACTGTCAACTTTTAGCTTCTCTTTGGTGATAGTATCTTCGGCTCCGCATACTTTGCTGTCAAGCTTGATAGTCCATGAAACATGTTGTCTTCCAAAGCTGCTGTCAACTATCGCCGCAAATGTTACTGTCAACTATTCCCGCCAAAGTTGCTCTCAGTAAAACTTGTTGTCTTCAAATCTTCATTCTCCACAAAGTTCACTGTCAATGGAATAGTTGCTGTCAGTAATACTTGTTGTCTTTGAATCTTCATTCTCCGCCAAGTTTACTGTCAATGGAATAGTTGTTGTCGTCTGTTCCAATTGTGTTGTCACTTGAATATGCTGTCGTAGGCTTCAGTTGTAGAATGTTATTGTCAAAATCTTGATTCATGATGTGCCTGAATACTTTGTGAACTTCTACTTCATAGATCATGTTATTTTATTTGTACAAGACAATAACTATTGAAACTTACTGTCACCTACTTGGCTTTTAAACATACTGTTCCACGTGACAATAAGACATACTGTCAGTATACATATGACAGTACATAATAGAGGGTCTGACAGTAGGCTTCTCAGAACTAGAGTCTTCCTCTACACTATTTTTCTTACCAATTTTCTTTTCATAGTTAAATCCTATACTTACTTTTTGATTTTTAGTATTATCCTCATGGTATGATTTTAACAATGAAGAAGAATTCTTGTAAGTCTTGATTTTAAGTTCATTTTCAGAAATCTGTTTTCTGAGAAATTCATCAATCTGGGAAGCACATGCTATCTTGTTCTTGAGAATTTCATTCTCATGTTGTAGGAACTCAAAAGTAACCTGCTTAAGTTCTAGTTCTTCATTTTTTCATTTCAACAGTTCATTAGCACTAGTTCACTTAACATTTTCTTCATTACCAGCTAGCATGCTTGTATGAATGTTAAAAATTTCAGAACTTAAACTTTCAACAGTTTTCTTATACTGAGATGCAATCATATCTACAGTAGTAAGAATGGGTACCTGACTGAATGAAGTAGGTGAATCTTCTTCTGTCTTTGCATTAGAGCAAGATTTCCATACTCTTCTTCATCTTCATCATCAGATTCTTCCCAGCACTTGCCTTCAGCCACAAATACCCTTCCTTGTTGCTTTTTGAGCAAAGCCTCATACTTTGCTTTGAGTTCCTCATAATCATTGTCATTTCTTCTCACTCGCTTTGGCTTTTTAAATTCTGTTGTAAAATGTCCCATCTCATTACAGTTGTAACATCTTATTTTGGATATGTCCACCATTCCTGTCTTGTATCCACCTTTGCCACTTCCTCCAAGTTTTGAAGTGTTTCTTTTGTTGAACCTGGGATTTTATCCTTTGGGCTTAAAAGTCCTATTCTTCTTGAATCTCAGGTTAGAGAACTTCATTGCCATGCATACCATGGTTTTGTTCTCCATGTTGTCAAGTTCATCTAAGGTGTAGAACTCATCTTCATCACCATCCTTGAGTTCAAGAGTAACACTTTCATCTTCATCAGTAACCACTTCAATCTTGATTTGTTATTGATGTTGAGACTCTTGTAGCTGCAGCATCTTTGGATCTTGAGCAACTAGTGCATTTGAGGTATTGGCCATCTTTCCTCTTTGGCCTATTTGAATAGCTCTTTTCTGTAACAACTCTAGCTCATAAGTTTTGAGAATACCATATAAGGTTTCTAGAGAAACTTTAGACATGTCTCTCCCTTCTCTTATGGCAGTGACCTTGTGCTCCAAGTGATCAGGAAGTGTTAACATAAATTTCATGTTAACTTCCTTCTTATCATATAATTTGCCATGCAGCTGCAAGTCATTGATTAACCTGTTAAATCTCTCAAACATCTCTGTCAACCCTTCATTTGGTTTAGTCATGAAGGCCTTATACTGAGACACCAGTATTTGTCTTTGATTATCATTCACCTCCTCTGTTCCTTCACATAGAATCTCAATGGTTTCCCATATTTGTTTTACACTAGTACAGTTGACAATATTATTGTACATAACATTGTCAAGAGCCTCAATGATTATAAACTGCAAACAATCATCCAGAGAAACTTTTTCTTTTTCTGTATCACTGCACTCAGAAATCATTTTAGGAACCCAGTGTGCAGGTATTGTCTCACCCTCCATTGTGGTTTCAGGTACATATGATTGTGGAATAAAAGGACCATTTTCCATAATTCTAGGGTAAAATGGGTTGACAGTCTTTATAAACAACATCATTTTTCTTTTCCAAAGGTTGTAGTGTTCTTTATCAAAGGTGGGTATTTTTATGCTGCTTACTTTCTGTGCACTCATATTTAGATCTTTTCAGGTTATGTATGTCTAACCTGCTGCTCTGATACCAGTTGTTAAACAGTATGACTGTTGCAGAAAGGGGGAGGTTGAATGCAACTTGATAAATTACTACTGATTTTGCTAATAACAAATAAAAAGTAATATTATCAAGTTAGAAATGCAGAAAACAATAAGAAAGCAAATAAAGACAAGTGTTTAACTTCAAAAAATAATTTTATTATTTTTTGTTTGCTACAACTGACTGGAAAATAATTCCAGCTACAAAGAAACAAGAACAATGGATTTTTTAATGTTTCTTGCTTGAGAGAAGATCTAGCTCAGTTGCATAAGGGAAAGTACTTGTGAGATATGTGTATTTATACTCAGACACATATCTCACTTATAAGTGCACTTTCTCTTGTTCCTAGAACAAAGCTCGAAATGGAAACTTTACATTTTCCATTCAAATTTGTCTTTATTCCATTTGTAGATAAAGCAGCTCTGAGATATGCAAACATCTTTGACTCTTTGAGCACGCTTCACCTTTTGCTTGAATTGTCCCAATGTGCAGTAGTAGACTTGACAGACTAGATAAGAATGTCAAAATTATTCCTTGTATTTTCACTATCTAGTGTGCTACCTGAAACAGACTGTCAGTTTCACTAAAAGTTTACTGTCAACTTTTAGCTTCTCTTTGGTGACAGTATCTTCGGCTCCGCATACTTTGTTGTCAAGCTTGATAGTCCATGAAACATGTTGTCTTCCAAAGCTACTATCAACTATCGCCGCAAATGTTGCTGTCAGCTATTCCCGCCAAAGTTACTGTCAGTAAAACTTGTTGTCTTCAAATCTTCATTCTCCACAAAGTTCACTGTCAATGGAATAGTTGCTATCAGTAATACTTGTTGTTTTCGAATCTTCATTCTCCGCCAAGTTTACTATCAATGGAATAGTTGATGTGGTTTGTTCCAATTGTGCTGTCACTTGAATATGCTGTCGTAGGCTTCAGTTGTAGAATGTTACTGTCAAAATCTTGATCCATGTTGTACCTGAACACTTTGTGAATTTCTACTTCATAGATCATATTATTGTATTTGTACAAGACAGTAACTATTAAAACTTATTGTCACCTACTTGACTTTTAAACATATCGTTCCATGTGACAACAAGACATACTGTCAATATACATATGACAATACATTTTACTTAGTTTCTTACAAATTAAAACTAAGTGATTCTAGTTGATTTCACCACAATCCCTAACATATATATATATATATATCCATCACGAGTAGCTAATCCCTTAATTCAGAAATTTGGTAGTATTCGTTGGTTTATTATGTTTGTTTGATTATATTGTGATTCTCTTGGTTTACTTATCTGTCATTGAGAGCTTTATACAATTAGAAAAGTTACGAACTTTTAATTGAATCTATAGGAATTATAACAAATCGTGAGAGGAGTTTTAATTCTAGTACATGATATGATAGACACAATTTAATTATTCGATCGGAAAATTGGTATGCGAATTGTGAGACTTATAATTTTTGGTTCTTAATAGTCTATGGATGTACTTTGTTAGACCATGGGAGTGACGTTCATGGTGTAATTGTAGGCATTATAATTTACCTTGGGAGAAGACTTTATAATCATTAGAATGATTGTTTTTAGCAAAACAAGAGACACAAATTAGACATTCATGATGGCCAATTGAAGAACCCTTATTCCTGGATTATCTTCTCTCATATTTATTAAATAGTTGTTTATTTGTTTATTAGATTAATTTAGTTGATAATTACACATCCACAACTTATTCTCCACACTTCTAAATTGCAAGGAATAATATATTTAAAATTGATATTGATAACAATCCTTCTCTGCGAACGATACCCTACTCAAATACTCAACAACAAAGATATGAACATAAATTACAAAATGTTAATAATAATATAAATCACTCTATTAGCAATATCACTGATTTCAATATTATGATTAGAATAATAATATTATGAAAGTATCTTTTTCATGTGAGTATTATTATAATTATTTACGTTTTTAGTATTTTTATGTATTATAATATTAATTTGAATTGTAGGTAAATATGTTAATGATTGAAAGAACAATAAATATAATTTTTTTATTAAAATATAAAATATTAAAAGAATGAGGGGTATAAACCAGTATTACTTTAATGATTTTCTAGTGGGTCTAACAATTAATTTTTGATAAGTTGGTAAATTTTTATTGTTTCTTTTCTCAATAATAATAATGACCCTCAGTATATACAAAAATCCCCGCCAGTTAAAATTAACAACTCATCAAAAAATAATCGTTAGAGTATTCATTGACACAATGACACACACTAAAAACACCCAATTATTTCATGTATCGCAGAAGGTCAAATATGACAATGATGTGGTTTTAAACCTTGCTTAATCAGTCATGTTTCTATGTGTGTTTTCTTGTCTTCTACTAATATGGCTCTTACCTAGCTACTGTGGGAATCTTATTCCATCTAAATCTATGTACAATGATTTTTCAAATTGTTTTTGTTGCCATGCATCTAGTTTTCTCCGACTACTAGTCTAGTTTTTTACGTTTTTGCCTTTGGTGTTGTTTTTTCTTTTAACTCGGTATCTTATTTTATTTTATTTTCTAAACACAGGTAGAAGACAGGCGGCTTTCTTATTCTCCGATAAGCCAGACCTGAATTGAAGTTTCACAACTTTTTGGATTCGAGTTCTTGATAATCGATTAATTATTTAATTTATTAATTGATTTTGTTTATACCGGAGGATATTCAAATTTAAGTTATAATGTGAATGTAGAGGTCATGCCATTCTTTCCTCGCTCGAAAAAGAATTTTAGAATTTTTTTTCAATCCATTATAAAAAATTGCGGATAGAGAGCAATCCAATCATCCTCCTATATAAACATACATAAAAACATGCATAAATAAAACCACGTAACTAATAAGTAATAAAGCTCTGCACATACATTCATTTGTCCAGTTTCAGCTTACAAGTACGGTCCTTTTTCCATGGATACCATAGATAATCAAGCTACTGCCTCTTCTTCCATTGATACCATAAATAATCATCCCTCTTCTTCATCTCTAATTGAGTGGGATGTCTTCTTGAGCTTCTATGGCAAGGACACTGGCAAAAACTTTACTTCACATCTTTACTCTGCTCTTGACCAGGCAGGAATTCTAACCTTTAAAGATGAACCTGCACTTGAAAAGGGTGAAGGAATTTCACCAGGACTCCGTAACGCAATCAAACACTCAAATAAGTTTCTTGTTGTTTTCTCGGAAAATTATGCTCGTTCGCCATGGTGCCTTAATGAGCTCNATGGTGCCTTGATGAGCTGGTGGAGATACTTGGCTGTAAGAGAAATGAGAATCAGATTATTCCTGTATTTTACTATGTCGATCCATCGTATCTACGGTANAGAGAAATGAGAATCAGATTATTCCTGTATTTTACTATGTCGATCCATCATATCTACGGTACCAGAAAGGAAGTTTTGGGGAAGCTCTTGAAGTTCATAAGAAACGTTATTCTGTTGATATGATTGAAAAGTGGAGATCTGCTCTTGCTGAAATTGCGGATCTATCAGGATACCATCTGAAAGCAAATGAGTACGTACCTTTGTGTGTTTTATTGTATCATTTTATACTAAGTATGAATTTCTAGTATTCTATACTCATGTTTGATTTCATATACTAGAGAATTAAATGGATCAAACTTAAAACCTTTCAATATTAAAGCAATGGTAATAGCTAAATCAAATTTAATAAATACGAAGAGGAGAATTATATCCTATATATAATCGGAACAAGCGAGATAATATGGTATGGTCGTCAGGAGCAAATATGTAAATATAATCGTTAGGGATATAGATGTAAATTCTTAAATATTATTAATTAATTAATTGCTTAAGGTTTGATTCCTATGAGATAAAGATGTAAATTCCTAAATATTATTAATTATTATTGTTTGCGATAACAATTCTCACTGAGTATATAGAAGTATAGATATGCAATCACACATTTACAAATCTGTACCTTTCATTAAAATCAACAGGAATGAAGCAGATACCATTAAAAAAATTGTGGAGAATGTGGCTTCACAAGCCAGTGCACATCTGTTGCACCTTGAGGAACATCTATTTGGGACAGATACTGCTGTTGAGGAAATTTATCAAAAACTAAGCGTGGAGTCTGTCCGTGCCATTGGGCTCTGCGGGATGGGTGGAATCGGGAAAACTACAACTGCGAAAGCTTTTTACAACAAATATTCTCAAAAATTTGATATTAGCTGCTTTATTGAACAGGTAAAACAAAATTCACAAGGAAGTAGTCCTCTACTTTTTATACTCAAGCAACTCTTGATTGGGCTTCTAAGAAAGAAGGATTATATTGTCCGGAATATTCACAGTGGTATGAGACAATTGAAAAAAATTCTCTCATCTAAGAATGCTCTCATTGTCTTGGATGATTTGGACCAGTCAAGCCATTTGGAATTTCTATCAAGGCTTTGCAACTTATGTTCAGCTGGAAGTAGAATTATAATTACCACAAGAGATGTAAACGTGCTAAATCAATTAAAAGTGGATATATCAGAAGTGGATATATACATGGTGAAGGAATTGGGACCAATTGAGTCGTTGGAGCTCTTTAGCTATCATGCCTTCAGAGAGCTAATGCCGCCTGAAAATTTCGTAGAGCTCTCTATAAGCTTTATAATTTATGCCCAAGGTCTTCCATTAGCTCTCAAGGTGTTGGGCTCGTCTTTGCGTGGTAGGACTCATGTGCCATTCTGGAAAGCTAAACTTGAAAAAATTCAAGAAATTCCAGAGCAGGGGATACAAAAAATCCTTCAAATGAGCTACGACGAACTAGATGATGATACAGAGAAGGCAATTTTTCTTGATATTGTGTTCTTCTTCATTGGAAAGAACAAAGATGACACTTTTCATATATTCAAATCTTGTAATTTTTTTCCGGACGTTGGAATGCCAGTTCTAGTGGACAGATGCCTACTAACAATTGATGAGGATAATAATCTGCAGATGCATAATCTTATCCAAGACATGGGAAGGGAAATTATTCGTGGAGAATCCGAAAATGGGAAGCGTAGACGATTGTATTTGCATCAAGGAAATGCATGCCAGGCTTTGGAAAATCTAGAGGTAATCAAAACGCTACTCTATGTGTGTGTTACAGTTGACCTCAATTTATGCAGATTTCCATTGAACTCCAAATAGCTATAATCAGCAAAAATATTTGGCATATCTTATAGAGTAACTCAAATAATCTTTATATATATGCATACAAGTAAATCATATTTATTATTTTTAGTTTGATGATTAATTATATTAGAATTTACTATTAATTTGTTGCATAACAATAATAAAAAAATTGTTTATCCATTAACTTCAAAGTACTAGCTATAATCAAATCGGTTGGCAGTGCAGGGTTCTTGTCATGATGTACTTGAATATAGGCAGGTGCAAAAATCTTACATCTTATCAAAATATAGAACACATATAGTATTAATCTCATTCTGAAATTTTGTATGTGTGCGTATTCTTGTGTTGGTGTGATGAATGGCAAACTCACATATGAATTTATGATATTAACTGAATTTATCTACTTGAGCAAAAGTTCATTAAAAGACTAATACTAAAAAAATGTGTTGCCATCTAAATTTTGTACGGATGGATTTGGGGATCATAAGGTCCAGCATAACATGAAGACCTGCCTTGGCAGGTCTAATCCATGGACTCAAGGTGCACATGCGAGGTCTAGCTCCTTAGCTCTAGTATGGGTTCTGTGCCAAGGGAAAGTACTAGGGACGGAATGCACATAATGTATGATTCAATTAAGATCACAGCACAACAGTAATAACCTGCATGATCCTTGGGTAGTTGGGTTGTTGGAACTCTAGATTTACGGAATTCTGGTTTGGCATGTCGCGACTAGAATTTTAAACATGACAGGTGTATCAATTATGTGACTTATGTCTATCAGAGTCACTCATAAACTCATTTCTATATGAAAAATGTATGAGTCAGATTTTACTCAGTCGGTGATTTATGTTTGGATATTAAAGTACTCCCTATGTCCCATCCATTTCTTAACTCTTCTTAATCTCCGTACCCGACCCAAATGTTAACAATTGGGTGGGACGGAAGGAGTATCACTCTTATCATCTTAGGATTGTGGTAGCAGTGCCAGTTGAAAAGGAAGAAAACTATCTCTTTAGACTTGCCTTATCAACAAAACTGGGTTCATTCTCAGACTCATAAATAAGATAGTAGGCATCTTCTACTGAGATAGAAATTATACACGAAGTAGCACAGAAAATCTTTACAACTTTGTTGTCTAGATCCCTACATATATGCTCAACCCCCAAAACTATCAAGGAGCATACAACCTTTATTAAAAATGGAAGTATGCAGCAAGTTCATCACCAAACGACCATATTTCTTCTATAATTCTGATAATCTCCGGTTCTTGTTGTTATCAAATATCAAGTATGAAATGCCTCGATAAAAAGTGAGTTATTTTAACTAGCTAGTATGAATGTCTGGTTATCACAAGCTTGGCTTGAA